>CM044889.1:7630555-7903104 GCA_024500025.1 Syzygium aromaticum | reverse complement strand
TAATGGGGTGTTTGGTTCAGCTTTGCGAAGAGGCTTTGAGCCTCCAAAGCCCAATTCCAAAATGCTAGGGTGTTTGGTTCAGCATTTGGCCTAGCATTTGGCCAATGCTAGCATTCCAAATGCTAAAAGCCTAAAGCTGGTCCGGACTAGCCTTGCGCTTTCAGCCTTGGCCAAATGCTATTAAGGACGTCACTGTTCATCTTCTTTGGCGAGGGAGGGTGATCGGCACCTGGATCGCGCCGGCGAAGTCGCACAACCCAGGCGACGGCTGCCGAAGGTCATGCGACCGCCGACATGGGTCGCGTCATTTGGGTCGCCCAACCCAGGCGACGACCGTCTGAGGTCGCGCAACCCAGGCGGCCGTCGACTTGGGTCGCACGACCCAAGCGACATCCGCCTGAGGTCGTGCGACCAAGGCAACCGTCGCCTGAGGTTGCACGACCCAGGCGGCCGCCAACTTGGGTCGCGCGGCCTCAGGCGACGCAACCCAGGCGACAGTCACCTAGGTCGCACCGCCTGGATTGCACAACCTCAGGCGACGAAACCCAGGCGACGGCAGCCTGAGGTCGCGCGACCCAGGCGGCCGTCACCTGAGGTCGCGCGACCTAGGCGGCCGTCACTTGGGTCGTGCAAACCCCGCCGATGGTCGCCCGACCCCCGCCAAGGGTCTCTTGGCCTTGGGCGACCACTGGCGACGGCAGATCTGGTTCACCAGGGGTCGCTCAACCTTGGGCGACGGCCACCGGCGCCAGATCTACCTCGCCGGCAGCCGTAGGCCATCACCAGCGGGCGGCTCCGGCAATGGGTAGGTTGGTTTTTTTTTTTTTAATAAATAAGATAATTCTCAAAGTCCATTTGTAAAAAAAATTCATCAAACACTATATTTTGGCCAAAGTAACTTTACAAAATATTTTTACCAAACATCATTTGCATTTCCCCAATGAACTTTCACCCAAAGATATTTGCATTCCCCCAAGTAGCATTTTCAAAGTTAAACCAAACAGGCCCTAAAACCAGACACTTTGCTAGCTTAGGCATTATGATACAAGAATGTCTGCCTGAATATTATATAATATAATATTTCTGTGTATCTGTTATTAAGTATAGAATCAAGTCAAGTTGTAATTGCCAAAAGCTTAGTTTGGTTAACAACTAATGTGCTTTGGACTACATGAAAACTGCATCAAAGTGGGGACAAATCCACAACATAAGACATACGACAGAGTTTGCACATATCAATAGCATACCTGTACAAGAAAAGCCATATCAACAACCAATGTTGTGATGACTCCGATCACCAGCCCCAAAACTCCATTAGCGACAGTAGAAGAACCAATGTCGACATCAATCTAAAAAAAGAGGAACTCATGTTAAAACCAATGGAATATCGTCAAATACACATAACCATTACATCTAAGCAAAACCAGATGACACTTTACTTCCAGGTAGTCAGGACCACGGATATAGTTGCAGTCAACTGCTTTCCCCAACAAACAAGGAGTACTACCAACACTCTGCCGAACAATCCACGAACCCTGCATAATGTACATTACAAGTCAACATCCTCAAGAAAAAGTTTACTGCAGATAAAGAAGAAAAGGTGAGGATCCAATTATCAGAAAAGTACACTAGGAAATTAATAGGATTCTTACTATAAAGTGATAGATATAGGTACTGCTAGATCTTTACTTGATGGAAAGTGAAAATTAATAATTTGGAGAGAGATTTTATTATCACAATTTTCTTAGTAACATATACTAGGATGTCTCGTAATCTTCTACACTAAGAAATAGAAGCAACTTGACCAAATTGCCCGAGCATTCCCAGCACAGCAACCCAGGAACATAGTATTATCCACATAAACCTATGACAAGACATGTCTATGTGGGTCAAATGCAAGGATCTTGAAGTAATCATATGTTTCACCCTGAAGAATGGAGGGCAATCAAGTACCGTTGGTATGGTCAATCTGTTGATATCATAAAATGGCTGGGACGAGTACCTTGGGTACTGAAGGGATGAGCTTGAGTCTACTATTGCGGAATTCATCATCACCATCAACAAATCGTTGCAAAAGGGATCCAGGTTCTAATTTTTTTGTTACGAAGTAAAATACCATACTGTAATGGGTTGAGCCAGGTACCTGCATAGATGATAGAGTTATGCTATTGCCAAACTCTGAAGTGTCAGCTAAACCGAAAATAAATGATCATCCAATTTGAGGTTCTTTATTTGAGGTGCTTACTTGCACATTGACGACAATGGAGAAAAGCCCCTTCCCTGAAGCAACCTGTAGAGACACGTAGAAAAATCTAAATTCATATGAAAGCTCCTTAAGGTCACAGAATAAGCACGAATCATCTATTTGCAACTGTATGAACAGAGAACCACTATTTAGATATACAGAGTTTGGTATAAGCACAGTATAAACAAATCCTAGAGACCATTATACAGCAGCTGTGGTCATATTCATGTTGCAGCAATATTCACTAGGCAAATACGAAGCCAAGTCACATTATAGTGTTACTAGAAGCAATCACCTAAGAAGACTAATACTTGAACACCATCAATATTTGTCGAAAGGAGTTTGTTAAGAGGTACCCCAGGGCAATTGTTTAGCATCCAATTAAAGAAAGCTTTCTCATTTCGAAAGCACTGTTTTTCCCATGTTTGGCACAATCAGTAGTGCATTGCAAATGAAAACATTTCTGCATTATGTATGATTAACAAGAGCCCCAGGGCACACATTAACAAGAGTCTTGTCCAAATAGCCCTTAAAAGAATATGGCGATGCGTGTGTTTGATTAGATAAAATTAGACTAATACACTATTGTATTCTTGCAACTTTCCTTTCCTTCGAGTCTACATATAGTTCCCTGATGTCATCATTTAATGCATTCTAGACCTGGATAAGACTTCCAATCAAGGAAGAATGAAGTGTGCACAACATCTAAAGAAAGTTTTCTCAAGAAACTGCTCTAAGATTGAAAACTGACATTAAGACTATACGGTTTCAGAAAATCTCAAAGGAAAACTGCCCTTCTTTTCTGTTTGTTCTATTGAACTAGAAATGTGAAAGGTACATAAGCACTCATCAACAAAGATTAAAGACCAATCCCCTCATTTTAGTTCTGCCATTTCCTTTGCAAAATTCTGTGCTTAAAACAAAATTCAACTGACTGTTGGCTCTATTTTAATGTGGAGTAGGCCAAACTAGCCTGCATAAAGCTCCAAAAAATGCAGAGCACAAAATATACCATCCATCGAGATCCACCACCCATATGAAAAGTACAAGGAGCTGAAATGGAGAAAATTCTTTTGCCTCTCAAGTGAGGAAAAGCTAGAAAGCTACTTTTGCTATTTAGAGAGGCACCAAACTTGAAAAAGAGACATAATCAGCAACTCTGACAGTGTCATTTTGTGCGAAATTTTGACTCTATTTGTTCTATTTCTAAGGCTTCAGCAGATCATGTTGAATCAGATTCCTGACCAGCCCCAACCCCATTGTAACATTACTAGCTTCCGCCACTCTGAATTGTGGGACAAGTCTGGAGTCCCGTTTAGGAAACTTGCAAGGTTTAGGACGAGTACAGGATTTAGTTGACAGGCACTCTAAAACTCGAAGCGTACTAAATATATTACTGGAAGAGCATTTTTCTTATAAAATACAGTAGTTATTCAGACAATTATATTTTTAATTTTTAAATTGATATATAAGTTAATTAATATCAACATATTTATCGGGTTCCAATTGGGTTTCAGCTTCTCATATACTTGGGACAGATTATAGACTACATTGTTAAACCCCACTCAAGGTGGTAACAGGTTCGTGGTCTTCTTTGAAACTTGATGTGGTTCAGTTTGGAACAGGGTCAGCAGTCCCAAACTGCCCACCTACAATCCCTATCTGTTTCAATATGGCTGTGAGATGATGATCAAGTTTGCACCAACTGAGCATATCACTTTCCTTTCTTTGTCCCTATTGACTTGATTAGCTATTCTTGGGTATAGATGCATTAAGATTTTGTTATTAGATAACATGATGCACCACCTTTACTGAGCTAAACCCGGGAACACTGATGAAATGTGGCTACTCAGAATTTTGATTTCCACAATGCTTCATGACACCCCCCGCCCCCCCGCCCCCCCCCCCCAAAACACCGAAACGGAAGTCCCACCACACCACACCATGATGAAAGCACCTCATACAACAAGTTAACAGGGTTTCAGACAGGAGAACAGTCTTAAGCAAAATATTTGAGCAATTTGAGAACTGACTTGTGCTGCACATCCTTTTCGTCTAGCAACATGGTCTATTCTTTTTGTGTCCTTGAACCAATCGACAGCAACAAGATCCATTAGATGTTTTCCTGCAGGAATCTTTATAACAAAAGTTGCAAACAATGTAGTGAGTGCATGACTACCAATAATAATGCGAAACTAAGCATATGAGCACAAAAGAAAGACATAAGGGACCTTTGATTTGTCATAGCAAAAATGCTTGCTCCGAACTCTGAAATTATTCCCATCAGAAATTCTCCAGCAGTCACGAGCATTATCACGGTCAACATGAGGTAAATTCCCAGAGAAGCATGACAAATCAATTTCTTCCACTGCCTCTTCCTCCATGGCTTCATTTTATTTACGGCATACAAGCAAAGTGTTATGTTCAATTTACACAACATTTGTGACATGACGAAGTCAAAGTTCAAAGTACAAACATTTACCTTCTTTATTGACTTCACCCTCAAGACCAGTTGAGTATTCCTAGACCATCATTACATTAATGAGAAGAGAATAAAGTTAAGGTCCTGAAAAGGTAGGCATTCATAATGTGAGGAATACCCAAGAGTAAATCAAACCTCTTGCTCTTGAAATTCCTCATCCTCATCAGAATCTTCGTCCATCATAACAGAATTTCTACCCGAAGCATTAGTTTGAAGAGAAGGTGTTGGATGAACAGTAGACTCATTACGTTTAGTCTTATATGAAGAAACAGAAGCTGATGTCATATTAACCATGACAGGCATTCTTGGAAGGGCACTTCTTTCATCTGTCTGGGCAAACCATTCACGCATTCCTTTAAGCAAGAAGTACATAATGAAGACTGTCATCAGCAAAGAAAAGTGAAAGTGTCTCTAGAGCATAGATATACGAACATAAAAGTAAATGGACTATCATAAGTCTAATTATCATAACCAGTACATTATAAGCTAGAAAATTAGCTCTGATAATTGAAAAATAAATTATGCAATTTTTTTTAATTGTTCTGCCTTCAAATACTCAATATCTATTGCAGCTAGCTGAAAACCAATGAATTTAGTAATCAGAAATTGCCTTTGCACTTAAGTATAAACAAGTCAAACTATTATACAGAATATGCGAGATTTTAGTGCTGAAACCCAGACATGATGCAAATGGAAAGGAGATGAAAAAATGAGGACATACATATGAAAATCGGGAATATATGCGGTCTTCAACCCCTCAAAATATAATGCACATTAACCTGAGAAAGTTAAAGAGAGAAATGCGGGAAGAAACTCACCAGCTACACTATTTAACAAATGAAGGAGACAATGTTGCTGGAATGCTGGAACATAGCCCACACCCCATCCTTTCAAATCAATTTGCATAAGATGCTGAACCTGTGTTCTTGGCCTCTCATTTCGAGATTTTAGCGGTGAGATGTTGAACCCTCCACCTGAGAGCACATGTTAAGGTCGCTCCAATGATTCTCATAGCGGCATTCTTTATACCAAGAAATCTACAATCCTTTTTTGCTTTGCGAAATCTACATCTATGACTTACTCTCAACATGTGCACGCACATATCCAGGCTGTGGGCCACAATTTTCATGCTCTCTAGAACGAAATAGCACAACTGCAAAGAATCCAATATTTAAATGCGCCTAATCAGTCAAGCAATTGTACATAAAGGTTGAAATACCATACACAAATAACTGTGCCAATGCTAGGTTGTTCTAACATCAAGCAAAGGACAACTCTTCATGCAACAAAAATAACCGAATTTGTGACCGGTGGAGAAACACAATACCATAACTCCCATCATCATTTCGGCGCCAGTACCGCACATAACAAAGATCACGTGGCCACACCAACCTGCAATAGAGTTATTGACAACGTCCAGTCTATTGTGAATGAGCTACTCATAAATGAGAAAGATGTACTTACCAAGTACAAGCAGAAACGGTAAACAGACCAGAAAATCAAATTCCAAAGTTGCCCATTGACGTCCTTAAATTTGTAATAGCAATCATTAAATGACTGATTGAATCACTTATTTGGCACAACTCATCCAAAGAAATTTCGTAAGACGTTTATGGCCCATAAGTACTTCTCCAAGGTCAAGGCTTCTAATGTAAGTTTGCATCAGAATTCATCACGACAGACTTGAAAAAATGTCAGGCTTCAAACTGTTGAGGAAACGTGTAAAAATTTGCCAAATCAAAGAAAATCCATGAGAATAGCAAACGCAATTGGATGAACACTGGATCTAATAACACTGTCTCACTTGCAAGAGAATGAATCCCCCTCTCTCTACATCCTTTCCCTGGGTACTTTTAAGTTCAACACAGAGTACAGAATGACCCGAGTCAATGACATGAGATTCTTGATGACTTAATGTAGAATCATAAACTTATTAAGTATGAAATCCTGGGTTATTTCGGAACTTACAAATTTGAAAATAAGGGACTTTTTCTTGACAAATGGACATTAAATAGATAAAGATGCAACCAATGTATAATAACATTCTCGCAAAACAACCTCTATGTATGTGAAATCTCCTTCAAGCTAACCAAAAGACATAGTTCCTTAGTTCCACGAAGCCTTAGGAGTTCAAAACAGAGATTTTACATATAAAAATATGTTAAAGACTATCAGTACCAGAATAAATAAGTCCTTTTTTCCCTCAAGATCTTATGATTTTAGATCAGAGGAGTGAAAGCACAAAACTAAGTAGGCATTAGTGGGAGACCACGTTATCAATGCCTAAAATGCTTAGGATCAAGGTACTAAAGACATGACACCCTGTAGAGACTATGGGTCTTCATTTTAATATGGTTTATAAGTACTTGCATTTTTCCTCCCAAATACGAAATTTCAAAATTATGGGAAAATTCTAAATACACCGTGTAGAGATTATGGGTCTTCATTTTTATATGGTTTATAAATACTCTCATTTTTCCTCCCAAAGACGAAATTTCAAAATTGTGGGAAAATTCTAAATTGCTTAATATGTAAATATTTGTACGTTCCAAAAGGTTTCAAGTGCTCAATATAAACAAAAAAAAAATGAAATTTCACAAGGTACAAGAAAAGACTAGGCAAAAAGTAAGTACGTAAATGTCACTTCAAAGTCCAAACAGACAAGGATAACTACGTAAAAGTTTTCTCAGGTCATACTACAAGAGTGAGACATGAAAGTTCTCATTCTTGAGGCCTTCCGACTTCAAACTGCAAACTCCAAACTAAAGCTAGGTTGTCAACAACTCTCTTGGTTACTTTGGCATTTTGGTTTTGTAAATTATGATTTTTCCACAAATTTCATGCACTCTTCATATCTACTTGAGCAATGCAATTCCAGCCATCTCATCAAAATAATAGTTACAAAATTGTTTCCTCATAACCCACGGCCACACAGGTAGAGAATACATTTGCCATTACATCAGAGTGCCATGCATGCATAGAGTTAAGTTTCACTGAAGCAAAACCATGATGTAACAACCTCAACATCAAAAAAGAATGCCATCACATTTACCTACATTATTTTGAAGTACAAAGAGGAGATCGAAACGAAGAAGAGATGATTACATTGGGTACCAGTCCAGCTGAAGCCGGTGATATAATATTGCTGTATGCCCATCTACCTCTTCAACTAAACTACCATCCTGGAAACTGCCATCCCACCTGCATAGACAGTAAATTGTCCTTTCTCATTTCAATCTGCATATCATATCAATCATCTCATAGATGCACAGATTCCACAGGGTAACTTCGAACTATGTTTAACCAGAATATCCTCCAAGCTGTCAAACTTTCAGAGTGGACAAATCTGAGTACCTCCTTTTTATGCTGATAGATCATGCTACCCATGAACTAGATCAACTACAGTAGATAATGTCAGAATAAGCAACAAGCATTCCCAAAATAAATTAAAATGTGTACATAAAGTATCGTCAATGCTTCAGAGTGTGCTAGCTAAGCCATATTGCAGTTCTATTGAGCCCATTTTCTACAATTAGAAATGGTAAGTAAAAGACCTACTCAAACCGTGTCCCGTCCATTCTCATTACAAGCTGAAATACTTCCTCACACGTAGCCTCAACAACTCCAACAGCCTTCATTGCTCTACCGCAGCTCCTTGCCTGCATATATGCAACTAAAAATGTGGAAGGAGCCCAAAACATCCTAACGTGCAGCAGAATCAAGCAACTCCACCAAAACAAATATCAAAAAAGGCCGGTGAGGTAACCAATTCATGCATACAAAATAAATAAATCAAAGATTCATACCAAGTAATCGACTTCGACAAGCTCTTCAAAGATCCGAAGACCTGTCACCAATAGAAAAATCAACTGATTTATTTTGCATCAGGGATGGCCAACTTTTACCAAATTTAGTCACAACACGCTACCATTTTGACACTGGTGCAAACGCCAATGCTTTTTGGGAAATCCTTGGTTATTGTTATTCTGATGAGACATTTCTGAGTCAATTTCCCTGGTCCAGTCAAGGACTGAGTCGGGAAGACCTACCAAAAGTATGGAGAAGTTAGATAGGTAGAAATCGCAATTGTGACAAATATGAGAAATCAAAGGGATTGAATAACCATTTCCAATTGTTTTCCTTCGCAGTAGGTCTCGATGAGCATCATCTTCATCCTCTGGTGCACTGAACCTAAACATCAAAATTAGTTAGAAAATTTGCTCTAAAGATTAGAAATGTCTTCATGAATGACCAAATTATGACTGTCAAAGTGCCCAGGGAGACTATGGATACACTGGCAAGTACTAAGTTCAGCAGCCTGTAGTACAACACTAATGAGAATAACATTACAGCTCAATTTGAATGGAAAAATAACAAAGAGTAGACAAAATAAGAACTGCTCTGGATCTTCAGTATTTACCTAAGGAAACTCCTTCCATAATCAAAGTAAAGGCCCACTTCACAATGAGAAAACAGTAACCCATACATCCTAACAAATAGTCTCCACAATGTGAGGTTTCTCTATGAGCATTTTTTCATGTACTCAATTAGCAGGAATTTCATCTGTTATTTTGATTTATCAATTTAAGACCACAAGTCAACAGAAAGCGGAAATATTTACTCAAACAGCATGTTTGGTAGGAAGAAACGAAAGGAAATGGAAATGGAATGAAGGGAGATATCTAATGGCACATTTAGATCATCTGCACAAAACAAAAGGAGGAAAATTGACCCACGTCAAAAGCACTCTCTCCAATCTACCTATCCATTTCATGTCTCTCTTTCCTATCCCTTGTTCGGTTGGCAAAAGGTTGGAAGTAATTCAAAATAGATTTTTGTGGGGGGATTATGATGAGTGGCATAAATTTCATTTGTTTAATTGGAACACAGTTGAGCAACCTTTCTGTAACGATGGTATTAGCATCAAGTCTCTTTAACTGCTCAACAAGGCTCTTCGAGGTAAGTGGTCATGTCAGTTCAATGTTGAACACAATCATCTTTAGAGGAAAGTGGTTATTGCTAAATTTTGGCCCTGAAAAAGTTGGTTAAATTCGAAGAGTAGAAGAATAGCTCATGCTAGTGGTGTTTGGAGGCGGATTATAGATGAGTGGAGTTATAGATGAGTTGAGTGAGCATGGATCATATTGTGAGAAATGGCAAGCGGATACACTTTTTGCTTGAAACTTGGTATGGGAAAATGTCTTTCAAAGATTGCTTCCCTACCTCCTTGACATCACTAGGAAACAAGGAAGCTCTTGTATCGGATTGCTATTGTTTCTCCAAAGGAACAATGACCTGGGAGATTGACTTTTCAAGACAAGCCCAAGATTGGACACTCGAAGCTTTTGTCGGTTTTTTTATTTGCTGTTTGACATCTAAGACTTCTCTCACTTCTGTAGACAGTTTGTTTGGGAGTATATGTAGAGATAGAAGTTTTTCTGTAAATTATTGTTATAGTTCGCTCGAGTAGAAGATTGTTGGTGGCAGGGACACTTATCCTTGGAAAGCTATGTGGAAAGGGAGAGTACTGACTAGAATTCCATTTTTTGTATGGGAAGCATCTTGGGAACGTACTCTCACCTTAGACATTTGCAGAAAAGAGGGATTGTGCAGGTCAACAGATGCCTTTTTTCGCAAAAAAGAGGCGGAGATGGTGAGACATCTCCTCCTCACCATCCATGGACAAGATTGATCTGGGTGGCACTTATGCATACATTGGGTGATCTTGGGGTGTAGGAGGAGTTATTGAACAAGAGTTAGGCTTGGCAAGGTCTTCTTTTGCATTGTGTTAAGAAAGCCATTTCTTCAATCCCTCTTGCTGTTTCTAGGTTGATTTGGAAAGAGCGGAATAAGAGAGCTTTCATTTGAGGCGATGCCTCTGTTTGTAATTATTGAAAGTTGGTTGAAAGCCTTAATACTTTTTGTATAGTTGACGGTTATGTGTGGATGTAAGTGCTTTAGTCAACATTATAGATGCCTTGTGTTGTAACTGAGCTCTTTCGGTCCCCAGCTTTTGTATGTGGGTTTGCACTCCTATAGTTCCCTATAATATTTTCTTTTACCTATATAAAAAAATAGAACAGAACAGGCATTCCTAAATATATGTTTGGCTGTGATAGGAAAACAATGTGAGAATCAAAAAGTTGTTAGAGTCAATTGTTAAATATGCCCTCAAAAAGAAGTATGATAGGGCAAAAAATTTAAGGATAAACCCAAAAAAATTAAAAATGTGCTTTTTTATATGTTTGGCTGTGATAGGAAAACAATGTGAGAATCAAAAGTTATTAGAGTCAATTGTTAAATATGCCCTTAAAAAGAAGCATGATAGAGAAAAAAATTAAGGATAAACTAAAAAAAATAAATTATATGTGCGTTTTTAAAGAAATGAATGCCAATTCCTTCCCATAAGGCAAGGAAAGCTAATTCCATCAATTGATGTAATTGGCACTCCAATCGGAATGCTCACTCTGCTGATTATGCAAATGGAGACCAAATCACGGTTTCATTCCAATCTCCATTCCATCTAGTAAGCATGGCCTAAATATTTTAGAACTCAGAAAATTAAGGAAATGAGAGAATTCACTGAGAAAAGTCAGATGATGCTATGCAGCAAAATAAAGAATTTAGAGTTGGCATCCCTGGGAAATTGAAGTTAGATAATGCCATACAGTAAAACAAAGAAAATGTTGGTGAAAGAGAAAAGCATCAGCAAACTCAAGAAGAGTGTCATGCCAAATGACATGGTTAGAGAGATCTTATGCGAAGCACTCACTGACTTTCATGGTCTGAAGACGAAGCTGTCCTTCCATTGTCCATTCCAGGCTTAAATTCAAAAGAAACGTACTTATTGCCATTTACAGTTTGTGATTCCTGCCGCTGGTAACAACAGCAAGTATTAAGCTCCTCGTCCACAGTTAGGACTCAAATGTTGACATCAAAAGCTCAAACACTACGAAATATTTAAGCATCAAACACAGAAAGTAATAACATTGGATGACATGGTATATAAGTCTCCTCAAAACGACAATACCTAGTAAACAGAACAATTCTAACAAGTGCTACTCAAGTTAGGCCACAATTTGAAACCAATAATCAGAGATTTGAGACGTTATTATGAAATTGCTGTCAAGAAATACAAACCTGATCGATTGCTGTCTCAATTTTTTCCTTCCAGAGTAAGGCCTCCTGGATGTCAAATGCTGCCATCTGCAACAAGAGCATAGTATAATTATTCATTCCACCTAAAGTAGCTTGCAAAGTTCACAATCAAGATTTCCCATTACACTGCTAAACTATAGCAAAATGAATAAATTACCAACAGTTTATAGCAAAAGTAAACCATCAAATGAAGCATTTATTCCCTTACCCAAAAAAAAAATGAAGCATTTATTCTCTCATCAGTGTAGACTCTACAAGATTCGGTACTTGAAGTTACCTTAGATGTAACTTGGCAACTAGTCTCAACTAATTTAACAATATAATCAATATTCTTGACTGTTTATAACTGGTCTATGTTTGTATTATACAGAGTTTTCTTTTTCCTGTCGGAGGAGTATAATAAATAGTTTTAAAATAGCACTACCAAGGTTCAGAATCTTCAATGGCAATTGTCAATATAGTTGTCTGGTACACATCTGTGAAGGTGTGGGGTTACAGTGCCATTTTTCTTTTGTTTTAAGTATGGCAAATGTACAATTTTGATGGATAGTAAATTGCATTCCTCAATACTACCGCAATCCATATTCATCTCCCCGACTTGGTATGGAAATATTTGCAGGATCCACAACCTCGCTCCCCACTTTCACTGCCAGACGCTTTTTGCAAGTACACAAAAACGAAAAAGAACATCTACAGTTCTGCAATAAAGTCTGAAATAAGGACGCAAGACTGGGTTTTGGTTGCCTTAAACATGTTGGCCAGTTCATATTACAACCTTCGGGACAAAGAAATGGTCGAAAAAATCATTAAAAAGAGAGGAAAACGAAGGGCCAAAAGAAAAACTAAGGACATCCCCCATACTTTCACCCAACTATTCCTAATGGAGATCTCAACAGATTGTATACTACTTCACACTGGCTAAATCTACCATAGACACACAGTTGTAAATTCCAAACTCAGCGGGTGTCCTGTACAGCTTCCATCCGGCCCCAAAAACCGTGTGAAAAATGGGGTGCAAGTTATATTAAGGTATTTGGTCAACACTTCATGGTTGCGGCATCTCACAGCAACTTCCATGAAACTACTCCACCTAGCTTCAAGGTATTGCAGCTTTAGAAAAAACATGGCTATATTCAAGAAAGGACCAAAATTTTCTTGCTATAAACATTGCTCTTAACCATCAGGAGAATTTCCATTATTATTTTTGTCTAATAAACAATGAATTATTTGGATTTATTATGAGAAATATCAGACAGGAATTTGATCGACATCACAGATCTTGTATGTAGTTCGCCCATTTAGAGAAATTAGAATAACTAGAGCATATACATTAGTCTTCTCATCGTACATAACAACTAACATGAAAAGATTCAAAGAGGAAAGAAAGCCACATAAAAGTCTCCTCTACAACCAAATTCGATCTCCTATTCATCATTGTCGGCTAATTAAGAATGCAAATTATACCATTCCATGCTTTAAAAGAGAATCCTTGCAAATAATAGAAACCACACACCGTGACTCGATGGTGCTTCTCCTTCTTGTTGTAAACACACAGTACATAAACCATCTGCAATTAAAAGCACCGTTAGACAAAACATGACACGGTTTATTTAGTTCAGTTCATGATATAGTTAAATTCATGAAATAGACTACTTTTTGTTCATACCACACTAAAAGGATAGTAACATGTTGAGCATTTAACTTGCAACACCACAGAAATTCCAATATTGAAGTCTACAACGGATCTAGTGGAAAAACAAGGCTGGTAAGAAAGGAAGACTGAACTAAGCCTAGACAAATAAAGTAATGAAGAAGCATAGGAATCCAGATCTGATGAATTTTTGTGATGTGGAGCATCCTGACCATAGTCTACGACAAAAGGTTTGCACATCCCAGCAGAAGGTATGTCTGGCAAGTGGGTGATCTTGGAAAATGCATGCTTATCTTTAACATGAACATTTGTTTTCTGGAAAAACACAACTGCAAATTGAGAGAGGTCTTGACTGCTTAGCAACATTAGGAACTGCCTTGCATGGCCTCACCCCTCAATTGAGGTATCATGAATTTCTAGAATGAACTCAGACCACGAGCAAAGAGCAACTCTAAGACCACGCCACAAGCTGCCTTGAAACTAAACCAAGGTAAATAAGGTTCTACTCCAGAAATTACCAGATCATCTCAAATTGTTAGAAAAGAAGTTGACTTAACATGGGATATGACTCAAGATGAAAGCTTCATCTTGCAGACAACAAAAGTACCACGTAAGGAGTTCATACACACGAGAGAAAAAGGAGCTCAGGGCAACCTCCCATGACCTCTCAACCTAAATATTCTCACCTGTTTAGAGTACATCAGAATCAATTTTACTACTTAAACGATAGAGAGCACAGCTATTTTATTGCTACTAGGGTCGAATCGAGAAGGACGAAGGATAAGCAGACATCCACAAGTCAAGTAAACTTCACACCCAAGAAGAGTGTGCTTGGGTTCTCCCAATAACAAACATGAGCGCTCGATGGACGCCACGCGTGGTTGGTTTTTGAAGCATGTATAAACAGAGGTGGCGCTCAAAATAACCAACACAAAATGTTGATACAACCATGCGGCCAATGCTTTTAATGAACCTACACCTCCCAGGAGGATCACTTTATAAGTTACATAAAAAGCACCGCAGGAACTGGGTATAGCTATGCGGAACGACAGGGTGACAGAAAGATCAGATGATTATGTCAAGAGAAGATGAAGATCTAATTACCTGCATATATTAATGAGAATTAGATTGAGCAATAATACACACCGGGCCGATCAATTTCCATAGATTTAAATGCAGTCATAGGATGCCCGAAAATATGCGGTCGAGGGCGAAATGACAACTCACGTGTCCCTGGTGCATCTTCAGGCCGCGATCCTCCACCCTACAATTGCCGTCAATTACCATGGTCTTGATCGGAACCTAAGACAAAAAACCAAACAGCCGGCACTCGGATATGGTAAATCCTCTTCCCCACCATGTAGAAAAACAAAAAAAGAAGCGCCAAAGATCGAAATTTCAACTGCACATCATAGGAAAGCAGCTGCAGCTACCAAGCACGCGAATTGCCCATACTCCATTCTCCCCCTTCCCAAAGGAATGAAGCCCAGAAGACTCGACGGAGGCAAGAACTATGAATTACGACCACAGAGAGAGAGAGAGAGAGAGAGAGAACCTGGTTATCTTGAGGCTTCTTCTTGTAATAAGCTAGCAGCCGGGGCTCCAGCACGAAGAACCTCATGTGGATGTAGGACCGGTAGATCTTCCTGCGCCCGTACCTCACCATCCACCCTTCGTACACCACCTTCGACATCGCCGGGTCCCGGGAAGCCAAAGCGAAAAAGAGCGCGCGCGATCACCCAATTCCCCAAATCCGAAGCTCCGGCCGCCGCCCCCCACGGAGCTACGCCCGGCACATCCCCCCCGCGCGCGCGCACGTCTCTCTCTCTCGAGAGAGATAGAGATCGGGAGCAAAGGCAACCCACCCCCACAAGAGCAAAAAGGGTCCGCTGCCGCAGAAGAGCAATTCGGAATGATCGGACGGCGGCGATGGCTCCGAGGAGATTCAGCTTAAGAGAAGAAGCAGCCGAGAGATGGCGGAGGGGAGAGCCGTGCACCGCAAACAAAGCCACCGCATTGTAGAGAGAGAGAGAGAGAGAGAGAGAGAGAGACGACGGAGGAGGGAGGGAGGCACGATGCGATTCCCGAGTGGCTGAGTTCGAAGATCCCAAGGAAGGCAAAGAGAAAAGAGAGAGAGAGAACGTGGAGGAGATGTTGTGAATTGACGCCGCCGAAGAAATTTGAAAAGGGGAGGGTGGCTTCGGTGGTGCTCGCCGTCGCTGTCGCTGTCGCCGTCGCCCCCCCGGCACCGTTCCCTCCGGCTCAAATTTGAAAACGTTCATGTTTCTCTCGCTCTCAACTGCGATTGGGCAATTTCCCGTGTAGGCTCTTTTTTTTTTATTTTTGCTTTCAATTCGAATCCTAGGAACGGCGTATTTTGAGGCCCGGTTTAGTTCGGTTTGGTTTGGTTTTAGGGAAATGCACATTTGAGTTGAAGGGGCTTTTCGAAAATGCAAATGGTGTTTGATAAATTGTGATTTCAAAATACATTAGGAAACGACTTTAGTATGAATGGAGTTTGGCCAAATCACGCCTTGAAAAGCATTTTTTGGCTTTTAAAAAAACCACGCGCGCGATTCGGACAAGACTTAGTGGCCGGCGAGGCTAAACTGGCTGCTATCGAGCTAGATTTGGCATCGGCAACCTTGCTTTGGCTGTGCAACCCCAGGCGACACGGCCTGAGATATGCAACTAGGAGTGATAGATTCCTGAGAGGTTCAATTCCTAGAAAGCAGATCGAGGGGATCAGTTCCTAATTTCTAGTCCTAAAATCGGACTGGGTTGGATGATCAAGTCACTAGTTTCCAAACAGGTCAATGAAACTCATGGCATGTTCACTTTTCTTATTTGTCAGTATATTCTCTCGTTAAATTGCATTTTACCTCTTAACAAACAGAAGGTCAATCAATAATTTGCTTTTCGTTTAGGGGGGTTAAGTGTAAGGTCACGGATCGTCGGGGGGATAAAGTGCAAAAAGTGTTTCCTTTTTCCTTATATTAATAGGCACCGAGTGCTTTTCTACTAGATCACTAATTTGAATATGAAAACCTTTTTTCAATTAAAAAGAACAATAAGACCACCTCATTTCTTAATATTTCTAATTTAAAGTTTACTTGTCCTTCCAAGCATAAACTTTCCATTATTTTTCTCATAACATGGGCACGCCCCTTTAAGTCTCTCTCTCTAGTCATATGTGCACATGCAATATAGTCGATGCAATAAAATGTTAAAAGAATCCAAATGCTTACAGAAGGGCAAACCCAAAAAGGTTAAGCCAGTCTTGAAAACACAAGCCACCCGTTAAGGGGCCAAAAAGAAAAGTAGGAAGGGATTGAGAAATAAAGAGGTTACCTGGAAGGCAAAGAGATATGTGAACCCTAGATATTTGATTAAAAAGTTTTAGTTTCTACAAATTTGTAAGAAATTAAAAAAAAAATCAGCCAAGTTTGGGTGGTTTAGATGGGCAGTCCCACACATGAAACCAGGAACCATACCGAAAATCACTAGTTCCAAAGGGAACCAAACCTATGCCCTCAAAAATTGTCCAGAACCGATCAATTTGGTCCAATCCAAGCGATTTTGGGTCTAAGTGGTTCATTTTGCTCACCTCTATCTACAACGTCCAAGACTTTCATCGTATGTAAATTTTGACACATAAACTGACATATAATATTATAAATTTCAATAGAAAAGGAACTTTGTTTTTGCTCTTGTTGAAGCATAACGAATGTGCCCAAAGAAAAGAACCGGTCAAATCCTAGAAAATTGTTTCGAACTAATGAGTTTGTGAATCGAGAGGAAGTATTTTCTTTTGGCAATTCTATTTGGATTCAATTTCTATATAAGGTGTCTAGCATTATCACTTAGAATGGGGTAAATAGATGATTACAACCAAACTTGACAAATTAAAATGGAATTAAAATAGTTAACATTAATATCACGAGAAGACAGAATCTGAAAAAAGATTGTGCTATAATCAAATTCACTTGTGTGCGACATATTATCAAATATAATAATAAAGAGTTAAGGGAAAGATAAAATTGCACACATAAGTTATAATGGTTTTGCTTATTGCAAATCTGCGTCCACTCTCCACATGACAGTCTACTGGCTGAATTTTACTAGTAAATCAATCAGGGGTTACATAAGTGCATAATAACACTCAACCTTGATAGGTCTTACTATCTCAGAGTTATTCTTTTTACACCTCCTAAAGATTATATTTTTGAAGTTTACTAAGACAAATGTGTAAGGTAGAAGCTCTCTTAGACTTTGGAATTTTAGATTCACGACCCCTTATTCTCTTCAAAATCAGAATCTCCTTTCATATCCCTCCACTTCCAATTTAGTTATTGTACAGTCTTCAAAAGTTCATTCTCCAATCAACTCGTCGGACACAAATGCTTTAAGAAGATTGAGTAGTTGTTGAGTGACGAGATTAGAATCCCCTATTGATTCAGTCGCCCATACAACTAAAGTTGGGTTTTCATAATTAGAGTTCCTTATTCAGAAACAATATCTTGCCTATGGACAATAGTTAATCTATCAAAGATGTCTTGCTTTGAGTAAGTTCGTTGCAAACAATCTTTAAGATTGAAGATTAATTAACACTTTCCATAAAATAATTCTAAGTTAGATTATCAGTCATTACGATATATATATATATATATATATATATATATATATATATATATATATATATATCCATATATACACACATACACACACATATTATGAGTTTGAATAGACTCTTTGATCAAATGATGTTGTCTGAGTTTGAATATTCTTCGAGTTTGAATAATCTTCACATAAAGTCTGAAGATGCCGAATATCTTGACTATATATGTGCAAGCTTTAGTGATACCCTCATATAACTCTAATAATATCCATGACATACATATATGATGTCCACAAAGAAAATACTTAGAACTTTAGGCGCAATATCCAAATGACAATAACTAGAGTTCGAACATTGTTTCTTTATGAATATCACTTGAAAATACTTTCATCAGATTCAGTAGTCAGTGTGAAAGATTTTGTCAATCTTCAAAACATATAAGAAAAATTTTCTCAACACTGTAGATGATATTAAGAGCAGTAAAACCTTGTTTTGTAGTGAAACTATGCCGTGAAATATTGAATTTCTATCATTTGTGTTTGGACAATTTACCAAAAGCTATCCTCATATGCTACATTTGTAATGTGTTTGGCAAACAAGTCGCCACACTTCTTTTTTCACAAGGTGAAGTTGTCATCAAAAGTTATACCGATCGACCTCCCGATGTCATTTGATTCGATTTGAAGGGCAAGAAAAATCACACTCTAATGAGTTTACCCTTGATTACTATTGAGGGGGTTGACCTAGTAATAAAGTCGTCGATCGTCTTTCACAAGATCACAAATTTGATTCTCGCCATGAGCAAATCTCTGAATAGCTTTGAGTTGCATGCGTTCCATAGTCAAACTAGCGCCTTGGTAGGCCGCAGTGATTAGCTTGCCAATCTCGAAACTTGGGTTCGCAAGTGCGGAATGATCAGCTAATATGGGATAATTATGAAAGCGTATCAAGAGAATCACTAAAGCTAATTGCCCCTCTCCCTTCTTTTGGTTTATCACAAAGAAAGAAAAATACACATGCTCGCCCTTGATCTAGGAAGAGAAGAGGTATCATAAGTTCATAAATCTTAATAATCCATTTAATTATTGCAAACCATCATACTTTTAAAAATTATAAATATATAGTTTGTTTTTTTTTTTGGTAAGGATAAATATATAGTTTGTTTTGCTAAGCATTTTTTTAGAATTTTTGTCAGGGTACTATTGCAAAAAGGATTATATTTAAGATCCTAAATCAAAAGTAGCGGGGCCAATACCTCAAGTCTAATCATAAAAATTCGCCGCATTGACGAGATTGGCGAGGTATTTAATTAAACCGATATTGGGATGAAGTCGTTCTTCAAAAGAGCTTTCGGCATTGGCAACATCAATATTGAGATCGGTCCAAGCCTCACGATAGGTCGAAAATTCTTCTCGTACATCTTCAAAATTGACATTAGTAAAGGCACAAATAGATAGATGAGATCTTCCTCCCTTTTCATTTGTTTCTTTTGGCAATTTAAGAACAAAAAACTCTTGGCCACCCATTTAAAGGGCAAATTGGCGAGAGATAGAATGCCAGGTGCATTCCCCTCCAACCCAAAGACAAGTTTCTACACAATGGTCATCAAAGTCATCATCAAGCCCCTCCCCCACGCCCATCAAACAAGACACGGAGTCATCATCACCTCACCATCCATTTCATATCTTTTCCACCTCTTTCTCTCCTACTTTTTTCTCTTAACGTGCAATTTTATTGCGAAGATTTAAGTAAGCTTAAAAATCATTCCGTGCACTCGTCCATCCACGTTAAACTCGTGGGTCGAGCACTCGAGACCGCGAGAAACCCTTGTGAATTTCGAGCTCCCCCGATGTTTAAGAACAAGGAAACGAGAAGTCCCGATGAAATCGTCCCGGTAAATGTTAGGTGAAGCGGCGGTTTTTATTGAGCGGTCAAAGCAAGCGGGACGAACGATCATAAAAAGAGGTTTTTATCCTCATTTTTAGCCGGGGTCGGGGGGTGAAATGTCGACCGTTTTCCATGCCGTTCTTAAAGCTCTTTGGTCGTAAAAAGGCTCCTCCTCCATCCGTGAAAGATTTGGAAGGGTCGTATAAAGAGGCCGCACGCCAAATAAACTCTTGGACAGGTTTGACTATCGTGAATCAAAAGTGAAGCAGAAGTTTTAATATGGTTTGATTGAATGCCGTGCAAACGTTTAGCTTCTTTGGACATTTTCAAATGCCCGATCTAGCTCGCGGACCTTCGGACACTTATAATCGACATTCACTATGATAGTGTTTCCACGTAATCTTGCGTGAAACATGATATTTACATCGTCGGTTTAGGTCAGTTTGGAGTGATTCTTATTTTTATTTTTTGAATATTGTGATTGATGGACTTTGATCTTTTTTTTTTTGGTTCACAAGTTTTCGACCCGGATTGGAAGAGGTCAAGCAAAAATCGGTGGAAGTAAAATTTGCCAAGCATTGAAGGCTCTTAGTCGGTAAATACAGCTATTCGGCTAGACTAATGGTTTTAGCTGGCGGGAGATATAAAAGGAAATAATTAAGCCCTGGACCATGGGAGTCGGTAAATGAGGTTCGACTAACACAATTTGCGACGAGCTGGATACAAAGTATTTATTTAAGTCAGGGGCCTGATAATTTCCGATGCAAAAGACTCGTAAAAAATGAAGATCAACTTAGTTGTGAATAAGTGAAACCGACACGATCGTCAGATTCGGTAGCCATAGATCTCGGATGCAATAAACGATGGAAGCCGATAAGTGAGGGCTACCGCAACCGTCAAATAGTGGAACGAGGAACTTCAAAGGTGACCGGGGATGCTGGGTGTGATAAGAGTGGAGAAGGCACAACCATTGAGTAGTGGAGTTGTCTAAGTGCTGAATAATCGTTTGTAAATATACGTTGCCAAATCCTAGGAGACACGTAGGATGTATTTGATTTCTCTATAAAGATTTTTTTAACTGTTGGTAGTGGGTATAAATACTTAAAAGATATAGTTCATGCAAAAGATTGCCGATTGGTCAATGAACACCGGTTGCTCAATATTAGGTACAATTTATCTTTATATTTCAGCAACATTTTACGTGACGGGAGTAGGTGGACTCTGGTCCCTGTACTTCAAATTTTCTCATCGATTTAAATCTTTTGTCCACGAATCAGCAATGAACCTTCACATCCTCTTGTCGATCAATTCGTCGGTCAATACGTTCGAAAGTATTTCATCGACCCTTTCTGGCGAAAGATTTTCATATGGAGCTTCCAGAATAACTCAAGACGTTCAAATTCATCGTGTTGATCCATATATCAATTTGTCACCGACTTTCAAAAACTTGCATAATATTTTGAAGTTTTCACGAGAAAGTCAATAAATAATTTGAAGGCACAAAAGTCAAGCACACACACTTTGAACGATTGTTATTTTAGATGCCCCAAGATTTCACCATACGAGCATGATCAAGAAATATTCAGCGTATGAACACTGGCTTTATCGTCTCTTCCTAAATGGATTCCAGAAGAAATATATTAAATATATGGATTTTCTTTTTGTTTATCATATGGATGAGACTTCGATATAAACAGAGGCTCTGTTTAAATACCTTTTTTTTTTCTCTGCCGATTGAATATAATATTCAGTACAATTAAAAAAAATCAAGTGGAATCAGCGATAAGAAATTCATATATAGATGGGAAGGGGTTCGCAGGAAAGTCGTTTCGATCCAATCCATTTTTAGAGTCAAATAAAGACAAAGGATATGTCAATGACCTAGCACAATAAAGTACACGTCTAATTTTTCGGTCAGAATCTTGTCATATATTTAATCTTGCCCATATTTTCTCATCTATATAACTCTGTTGTCCACGAATCAACAAATGACCCTTCACATCTTTCTATCGATCGATTCATCGATTAATACAATCGAAAGTACTTTGTCGACACTTTTTAGCGAAACATTTTCATATGGAGCACCTAGAATAATTCAAGATGTGCAAATTCATCCTATTGATCCACGTATCAATTTGTCACTACTTTCAAAAACTTACATAATATTTTGAAGTTTCCATGAGAAAGTCAATAAATAATAAGCACAAAAGTCAAGCACATTCACTTTGAACGATTGTAAAAAATATGTTTGCAAGAGAGATAATTGTCTCTTCAACACAAGCGCGCCCTTCTTCAAATGCATTGGTCGCTTGGTAGCACCGGTGAGAGGGGATTCAACCCTGACAAATGCGAAGCGGTGGAAGACAGTTGGGCCAGGATGGTCTGTTTCTTAAGATAGCTGCTATCAAATAAATGCTATTGACCACAAGAAGCAACCATTTCACCGGTTGTCGAAAGAAGACTACAGTAGGTCTTGGTGCTTGAGTCAAGTCCAAGGTCTACAATGGATTAGATAGAATTGACAGCTGATTTTGCTCCCGTTCAACTGCCAAGAGGAAAAGCTTTTCTTTTCTCTAGATCAAATGCGACCCACAAAGATGAAACTTCTCCCAAACGGCAACCAAGCCTTAGCAGTGAAGCTATCTCATCGAATACATCACGCTATGCATATGCTATCTATAATGAGGAAATATCTGTCTTCAGATAGAGAAAGTTAAAGTTCGATCGCTTTTCTAAGAAAAGAAGCTTTAGTTTGATTAGTCATCCTATCGTAACTAAACGAGTGATAGATCCAGTGTGGAATGATTAGCTAATGTGGGATCATTACGAAAGCGTATCAAGAGAATCACTAAAACTAGTTACTGTTAGTGATCTGCCCTAGGAATCAATCAAGGCTGATATTCTAATATTAGTTGTGGATTAGGTTGTGTCGGAAAATCGACATTCACTATACTTAGATAGTCATAATGTCTTGCTAGAGACCGCTTATGACTTGTGGGCCAAAAAGGGTTTTGAGCATATTGTTAATGTTTAGTGAACCTACAGGGTCGCACACAAAAGCGAACTGAGTTAATATTTTCTGTGCGCCGAGATCTACTTAAAATAAGAAGTAGATTTTAATTTATTCTCCTATTTAATTTATCTACGCGGTTGTGCGCATTATGAGATAACGATTAAATGTATGATTAAAGGTGGAAGATTTGGTGGGCCCAAATTGCCTGGCACACTTCTTTTAATTCCGCTAGATAATGAAGTTGTATAAATAGATAGAGAATCGTTCTCTGTCTATGGCTTTTCGACAGAGTATCGAAAATCAAAAGGCGTTGAAGAAAAGGAACTTCACGATCTTTAGTTAGCACTTGAATCGTTGGAGACTTCTGTTCGCGTGTGTGGATACCGGTAGAGGCGCAACACTTGGAGCGTTAATCCAGACACAATCAACTGTCAATTTACGTTCGATTTGCAAAAGGTACGTATAGAACTTTTATTTCGATTTTAATATACACATGGATCCTGTCTAGGATTCTAGGGTTTTGACTTACAAATATATTCCGCTGCGTTTTAACAACTGTAAAACCCTACGTCGTACCCTACAGTTGCCCCTCTCCCTTCCTTTAGTTTATCACAAAGAAAGAAAGTACACATGCTCACCCTTGATCTAGGAAGAGAAGAGGTATCATAAGTTCATAAATCTTAATAATCCATATAATTATTGCAAACCATCATACTTTTAAAAAATATAAATATTCAGTTTGTTTGCTAAGCACTCTTTTAGAAATTTTGTCAGGGTATTGTTGCAAAAAAGGGATTATATATAAGATCCTAAACCAAAAGTAGCGAGGCCAATACCCAAGTCTAATCATAAAAATTCGCCACATTGATGAGATCAACGAGGTATTTAATTAAACCAATTTGGGATGAAGGTGTTCTTCAAAAGAGCTTTTGGCATTTGGCAATACCGATATCGAGATCAGATCCAGGCCTCGTGACCCGTTGAAAATTCTTCTCGCAAATCTTCGAAATTGACATTAATAATGGCATGAATAGATAGATGAGATCTTCCTCTCTTTTTCATTTGTTTCTATTGGCAATTTAAGAGCAAAAAACTCTTGGCCACCCATTTAAAGGGCAACTTGGTGAGAGACAGAATGCAAGATGCATTGCCACCAACCCAAAGATAAGTTTCTACACAATGGTCAACAAAGTCATCATCAATCCCCTCCCCCATCTCCATCAAACAAAACACAAAGTCATCATCACCTCGCAATCCCCTTCGTATCTTTTCCACTTCCTTTTTCCTGCTTCTTTCTCTCTTACTTTGCAATTTTATTGCGAAGATTCAAGTAAGCTTAAAGATCATTCCACGCACCCATCGGTCAACGCTAAACTCGTGGGTCGAGCACTCGATGCCGCGAGAAACCCCCGTGAATTTCGAGCTCCCCCAATGTTTAAGAACGACGAAACGAGAAGTTCCGATGAAATCTTCTCGGTAAATGTTAGGTGAAGCGGCGGTTTTTATCGAGCGATTGAAGCAAGCAGGACGGATGGTCATATAAAGAGGCCGGACGCCAAATGAACTCTTGGACAGGCTTGACTATCGTGAATGGAGAGGAGCAGAAGTTTTAATATGGATTGATTGAATGCCGTGCGTACGGTTTAGCTTCTCTGGACATTTTCAAATGTTTGATCTAGTTCACGACCTTCGGACATTTATTTGACAATGACTATGATAGTGTTTCCACGTAATCTTGCGTAAAACCCGATACTTGCATCATCAGTTTAGGTCCATTAGAGTAATTTTTGAATATTGTGACCGATGTATTTTGATCTTTTCTTTTGGTTGACACCAAAAAAATGTCCAAGCTTTCCACTCGGATTGAAAGAGGTCGAGCAAAAATCGGTGGAGGTAAAATTTGCTAAGTATTGAAGGCTCTTAGTTGGTAAATACAGCTAGTCGACAAGATGGATGGTTTTAGCTAGCGGGAGATATAAAAGGAAATAATTAAGCCCCGAACCATACGTGTCGGTAAACGAGGTTGGATTAACATGATCTGCGATGAGCTGGATACAAAATATTTATTTAAGTTAGGGGGCCGATAATTTCAGATGCAACTGTTAAGACTCATAAATAATGAAGATCAATTTAGCTGTAAATAAGTGAAACCGATACAATCGTCATGAATGATAGAAGCTGATAAATGCGGGCTACCGCAACAGTCAAATAGTGGAACGAGGAGCTTCAAAGGTAACCAAAATATGCTCGGTGTGAAGGAGTGGAGAAGGAACAACCATTGCGTAGTGGAGTTGTCGAAGTGTTGAATAACCGTTTGTAAGTATAAGTCGATAAATTCTAGGAGTCCCGTAGGATACATGTGATTTCTTTGTGACTGTTATTAACCTGTCGGTAGTAGGTATAAAAACTTAAAATATAACTCATGCAAAAGATTGCTAATTAGTCGATGAACACCAGTTGTTCAATATTACTTATAAGTTATCTTTATATTTCGATAGCCTTTTACACGATCGGACAAGATGGTCTCCAGTCTTTTCGATTTAAGTTTTTTGCCTATGAATCAGCAAATGATCCTTCACATCCTTCCGTCGATCAATTTATCAGTTAGTACGTTCAAAAGTATTTGGTCGGCACTTTTCGGCGAAACATTTTCATATGAAGCGTCCAGAATAAGTCAAGACGTGCAAATTCATGTATCATATTGTCACGACTTTCAAAAACTAGCATAATATTTTGAAGTTTTTACAGAAAAAGTCAATAAATAATTTGAAAGCACAAAAGTCAAGCACACACGCTTCGAACGATTGTAATTTCTGATGCTCCGAGATTTCGCTATACGAGCATGGTGAAGAAATATTCAGCGCATGAACATTGTCTTTACCGTCTCTTCCTGAATGGATTCCAAAAAAAAGATATTAAATATATGGAGTTTCTTTTTGTATATTAAATGGATGAAACTTGATATAAACAGAGGGTTCTGTTTAAACACCTTCTTTTTTTTTTTTTCTGCCGATTGAATACAATATTCAATACAATTAAAAACAAAATCAAGTGGAATCGGTGATCAGAAATTCATAGAGATGGAAAGGGGTTCGACAAGAAAGTCGTTTCGATCCAATCCATTCTTAAAATCAAATAAAGACAAATGATATGTCAATGACCCAGCACGATAAAGCACACGTCTAATTTTTCGGTCAGAATCTTGTCATATATTCAATCCCGCCCAAATTTCCTCATCTATTTAACTCTTTTGTCCATGAATTAACAAATGGCCCTTCACATCGTTTTGGCCGATCGATTCATCGGTCAATACATCCGAAAGCATTTCGGTATCACTTTTTGGGGAAACATTTTCATATGGAGCGCCCAGAACAATTCAAGACGTGCAAATTCATCGTATTGATCAACGTATCGATTTGTCACGGCTTTGGAAAACTTGCATAATATTTCGAAGTTTCGGCAAGAAAGTCGATAAATAATTTGAAAGCACAAAAGTCAAGCGCATGCACTTTGAACGGCTGTAAAAAATATGCTCGCAAGTGAGATGATGGTCTCTCCAACACGGCCGCGCCCTTCTTCAAATACATCGGTCGCTTGGCAGCACCGGCGAGAGAGGGGATTCAACCCTGACAAATGCGATGCGGTTGGAAGGCAGTTGGGCCAGGAGGGTCTGTTTCTTAAGATGGCTGCCATCAAAGAAAAGACAAATGCTATTCATCGCTTCACTTCCCGAGAGGGACAGAGAAGAAGCAACCAACATTTCGCCGGTCGTCGAAACAAGACTACAGTAGGTCTTGGTGCTTGAGTCAACTCCAAGGTCTACAGTGGATTAGATCGAATTGACAGCTGCTCTTGCTCCCGTTCGACTGCCAAGAAGAAAAGCTTTTCTTTTCCCTAGATCAAATGCCACCCACAAAGATGGAACTTCTCCCTACGGGCAATCAAGCAGTAGTCGTGAAGCTATCTCATTAAATAGATCACGCTACGCGTATGTTATCTATAATAAGGAAATACCTGCCTCTAGATAGCGAAAGTTCAAGTTCGATCGCTCTTCTAAGAAATGAAGCTCCGATTTGATTAATCATCCTATCATAATTAAACGGGTGATAGATCCCGAGTACCACGTAAATGACTCTCGGAGGGTATCTAGGAATTGATACGAACTTAGTCAATATTGGTAAGAAGGTCTGTTCTCTCTCCTCCTTATGGTATGATGGAGAGACCATGAAACGGACAAACCACCGTCGGCGTGAAACCCAAGCCTCATTATACAAACAATATCCTAGGCACATTACTTTCAATGATAACAATAATAATGATAGATGATGAGCTTGCCTATTTTTTCGATGTGCAATAATAATTTAATAGGTCATGCATGTATAAAACAAGAAATAAAAAAGAATATTTCCAGTCCGGCGCTTTTGCAATTGCAACTCGACGTTCGACACTTCCAAATCAATGACGCGATCGGAAAAATTAAAATAAATATTCGTGAAATTAATGATCACGCGATCGATTCCTCTTTGGAAATTTCTTCATCACGTCGTGGACGAAATTATCAATACGTGCGAGCGCGGCGATTTAGGTGGAAAATTAACCGGAATTTCAATTTATGTCAGAAATAGATATAGGGGAAGTCAAATTTTCCCGTAAGCGATGGACGGTCCAGATTCCGTGCGAAGTTCGGTCGACCCCCGAGGCACGGACGGTCCGGATCTCGCGCGGAAGTTAGGTCGCCCCCAACACAAAGTGGCGGCAAGCAAAGCACGCGCGAGGGGGGCCCCCCAACTCGCGCTCGTGGCCGCGAGATGGGGAGGCGGCCCGGGGCGATCACCAGCCGTCAGATCCCGCCCCGGGTGTGTCGCAGCGCCACGTCACGTCCACGGGGGTCGTCCTCGTAATCTCCTCCTCCCCTTCCCTTTCCCTTGAATCGGCGACGCGTTCGCGCATGTTATAAATGGGCGCCGCCGCGTAGGGCAAAGCTTTCTCTCTCTGTACACCGGAAGGAGGAGGAGGAGAAGAAGCTGCTGCTGCTTCTGCTGCTGCGTCTGCGTCGTTGTTGCAGAGGGAGAAAGGGCGGAGGCGATTCCCGGGAAGAGAGCATCTCGTCGAGGATCCGAGAAGGTAGAGGGGGAGCTCTGGATTCTTCCTCCCTCCTCCTCCGACGCCTGCGCCGGTTCGTATGCGCTTCGGCCTTCGGGTACGCTCGCCCTCCCTCCCTCCCTCTCCCTCCGTCGCTCTCGATCCGGTTTGGGTTGTGCGTGGATCATCGTCGCTTGCTGGGGGAAGTGGGGGAGGGGGGGGGGGGGTTGGGTGGGTTTCGTCGCGGTGTGATTTTGGAGGAATTCGTCCTGGGGTTTTTTTTTTGGGGGCCGAGGTTTTCCGTGTCGATTCGAATTGGTTGCGCGGTTCGCAAGTTTTGTTTTTTCTTTCTTTTTTTTTTGTTTTCGCAATGTCTTTGCGCCGGGGGGGGGTGGGGTTCGGTACGATTCGTGAGTTGGGGGCGCTTGAAGGTTTTCTATGATTTCGTTCGTTGGTTTCCGCCGTTGATCACGATTGCGCGAGCTTTCGAGGCGGGATGGGCTAGGTTTTGGTTCTCCCCTGTTTGATTTAGGGTTTTGCTGCGCGGGGCGGGGTTAATGTTCCGAGGTGGTTTTTTGTCCCCCCCTTTTCCTGAGACGTCGGCTGATTTCTATCCCGTGGAGGCAGGTGATATTGCGGTAGTTGTCGCTCCTTGTGAATTATTTTTGTGATGTCTGTGCGGTTCGGAATGATTCAGGAGTCGGGGTGCTTGAATTTTTGATAATTTGTTCGTTGGTTTCCGTCATTTGTTATAATTGCTAGCTTTCAAGGCGGGATGGGGTAGGTTTTGGTTCTCTCCTGTTAAATTTAGGGTTTTGCTGCCTATGGGTCTGTTCCGAGGTGAGTTTTTTCCCCCTTTTTCTAAGACGTCAGCTGATTTCTATACAGTAGAGGCAGCTGATATCGCGGTAGTTATCACTCCTTGCGAATTAGTGTCGGGCTTGGTTTGGTATTTGTTAACATGCCTTGTTCTGTTATTCTCTTTCTAACATGGTATATAACCTTAGACCAAGTGCAAAATCGAAGATAATCGGGAAATAAATGAAGGGCCTGCAAATTCAATTAGTGGATCTTTTACTCTTTTACCGTGGAGAAGTGTTTTAATCCAGTAGTAGATGGAGGCGTGGCTTCTATTTAAACTTCGTGTTGTTTTGAGCGAAAGATTTTAGTTTCTTATCTTTAGCTTATCTCTGGTAAGCCTTAGATGTGATGAAGCTAGTTGATGGATGTTTGCTTATGATCTGCTTTCCTGCATATGATAAAATCTCTCATGTGGTTTGTTGTTTTTGGTAATGGTTGTCAGGTTCCTGAGGATCTGGTTTTAAGGTGCTTTTTATTTTCTAAGATATGGAGCAAGCCTGCCTTTGGTCAACCTGCGATCAGTCTCGTCTCTCTTCATTTTGGGAAGTGTTCGATTGGCGTTTTCTTATGCTTGGTGACTTTCTTCTGGTTTCCTTCGTCAATTGCACTTAGTGGTCGCCTTCTGTGAATGATCACTGCTGGGGGCGTAATGCAAGCTGTGATTTATTCTGGATCTTTAATGCACTTGGTAGTGCATCAACAGGCCATCAAGTGAAAATTTCCGGGAGAACATCTTCAGAGGTAGAAGCAATCCTGTGAATTGTTTCCCATACTGTCTCTGTTTATGTCCAATTTTCAGTAACTGGTCAATTTCTACGTGGTTTTACTTCTTTTAACCCCATTATTGACATTATTACAGGGTTGAAGTCTGCTACTGCATATCTGAAGTTGAAGTTTGGTGGATATTGAGATATTGAGTATAGGCTTTGCTTATTTAGCGCTTAGATACGTCATCTGAAGTTTCCCTTCGTGGCAAACGGCTAGAGTGACGAGGAAGCTGCCAATTGGAGATTGAAGGGGATCCCGAAAGCTCAGCTGCTGCTCGTATCCCTGAGGCTGTCTCTTTGTTAAGTCTGTTGTCGCTATCAACATGATTCTCGCTCATCGTCTTTTCTTACCGCGGGTGCCAATCTGTGATCAACAATCCATGGCTCCAACGGTGAGGAAAGCTGAGAAACCTATCCATCAGCACATTCAGCTCATGCTTTCTCACATCAGCTTATAGAAATTCAACGGATGATTCAGCTGGGACCCAGGCTTTGGTGCTTTTATTAGTATTTGGAGGTGTTCAGCACGAGACATCCACTGAAGTAAATGTTATATTTCATTTTTAGTTCCGTTTGTTTTCTTGAATAAAGAAAGAGCCTTGTTGCACTGGAGTTGCTGTTACAATGGAGAGGTGAGTTTTTCTTCTGTTACTATTGTAGACCGAAGGTTTTGCAATTTGACTTAATTTGACCACCCTGTTGACTTCTGTAGGTACAACTTACTTAAAGAAGTAGGTGATGGAACATTTGGGAATGTTTGGCGAGCTATTAATAAGCATACTGGAGAAGTTGTAAGTTGTTCATGACTCGGCTGGAACTGCAATTTTTCCATATATTTGGTTCTGTTACTATGCTTCTGCATCCGTAAATGTACTTAGCCGATCTTTAACCTTAACAGGTTGCGATAAAGAAAATGAAGAAGAAATACTATTCTTGGGAGGAGTGCATGAACCTGAGAGAAGTGAAGGTACTAGAAATTAGTTTTCTTTTTGTGTTTTCTCTATCATATAATTTTGTGGTTATGTATTGATTGTTGTGGTTTTGTCTTGTGGCAGTCATTGCGAAAAATGAATCATCCTAGTATTGTAAAGCTTAAAGAACTCATCCAGGAGAATGATATCTTGTATTTTGTGTTTGAGTACATGGTAAGTAGCGTGGCATTATTCCTTTTGTGGTCTTTTGGAATTCATTGGCTGATGTTGTCTTCTTTTGTCAGGAGTGCAACCTGTACCAGCTCATGAAGGACAGAGAGAAGCTCTTCTCGGAGGCTGAAATAAGAAATTGGTTCTTTCAAGTGTTTCAAGGTCTTGCTTATATGCATCATCATGGGTACTTCCACCGTGATTTGAAGCCAGGTAATTCATGCTTACTAGGGAGTTAAAAGTCACGATCAGCTTATCGGTCCCCAGCTTTATTTACTGGAATTTTTTGGGTGGTTTCTTTAGTCTCTATCTGATCATAAAGATCACAAATGCCGCTATAGTTTTCTTTTTGGCTGGCTTGTGTTTAAGTCTTATGCCAGTTTCTCTTTTGCAGAGAACTTGTTGATTACCAAAGTCACAGTGAAAATCGCCGATTTCGGTCTTGCTCGTGAGATAAATTCGGATCCACCGTACACTGAATATGTCTCAACACGCTGGTCGGTTGTTTCTCCTCTATGTGATCTCTGACTGATTCACTCTGCTTTTGTCTCAACACTATGATAAATCTTAAACATAAATACAGGTACCGAGCGCCAGAAGTGCTGCTTCATTCACACTTTTATGGTTCTAAAGTTGGTAAGGGTCCCAGAAGAAAAAAATAGATGTCTTCTGACTTAGCATTTGTACCTACCTTTTAGACTCTCTGAGATTTTGATGTTCCTATAGATATGTGGGCTATGGGTGCTATTATGGCTGAAATGTTCACACTGCGCCCGCTCTTCCCTGGCATCAGGTAATATGATCTTTTTGCTAAGGCATATCCGTTGCTTTTCCTGTCTCACTTACCGTCCAATCAATGTCTAGCTATTTTCCGTTTGTATTATGTCAAATCTAATGTTTTCTTGTGATCCTCATGTTTAGTTCTGGGTTGAAGTTTCTCTTCTAGTTCTTTGTTGGAAATTCAGTGTTTGACGAACTTCCTTACTTGCCTGCTTTGCAGTGAAGCGGATGAAGTTTTTAAAATATGTGGTGTGATGGGGAGTCCTACTTGGGAGTCGTGGGCTGAGGGTCTTCATCTTGCTAGGGCCATTAATTATCAATTCCCGCAGGTATCTTTACAGGTTTTACCTGCTTGATCAGTGCTTTTTCCCCTCAGCAGGTATAATCTGACTCAGCTATTCTGCGATGTAGTTTCCTGGTGTGAATTTATCCAGAATGATACCGTCTGCCAGTGTGGATGCAATCAATCTCATTAGGGTGAGCACCATTGTTATGACATATTGCTTGCTCTAGATTCGATCATAACATTTTATTGTGAAATACAGTCCCTCTGTTCATGGGATCCACTCCGGAGGCCAGAAGCAGCAGAGGCCCTTCAGCATCCTTTCTTTCAGGTGAAGCTTTTGTGCTTTTCCTGAATTTTTGTTGTTAAATTTATGATACATAAAGGGCGCTCTTTTGGTATATTAGTTCATTGTTTATGTTTTCTGTGCCAGAGTTGCTACTACATTCCTCCTGCCCTCCGATCGAGATTTACTGCCAATCGGACGCCTCCACCTGGTTGTCTTCTTATCTAGACTTTGCTTTTCATCATCAATCATCAGCTTGAAGTTAATTTGTCCTGTTTCGCTGCAGTAGGAACAAGAGGCTCTTTGGAGGTGCAAAATGGCAGAAGGTATCCTGGGGTGTTGGATAATCGAAAGCTTGGCAGCAACAATTCATCACCAAGAGCAGTGGCTCTGAAGACAGGTAGCATGAAATAAATTACTGGTAATTTGAAGTGATTATCAATTTATGAGCACTATGGATATTAAATTGCCAAGCGAAGAGAAGTGTAATCATTTGTACTTTTACAGGTGCTCAGCAGAAGCTTAATATGGTAAATCAGGTGAGAAGTTCTTGTGCCTTTCCTATTAAAAAAATATTACGTATCATGGTTAAAACTGTTCAACATGTTGGGTAGTTAATGAAGTAAATTGTTTGGGCGTGCAATTGGTAAACATTTTTAAATTATTTACTATGGATATCATACATGCTCATGACCATTTAAGGTAAGGTCCTTGTGTGGTTTTTACCTTGGGCTTTTGGGCCTAGGTAATGTATCATACGTGCTCATGGCTATTTAATAATAGTTTCTTCCATCTGTCGTAATTTATTATTAATGTATCACTATTATCGCATGTCTAGAGGTACTAAACAGTTTTGTTTTGTTCCATAAGGATTCCAACAAGGTTGGGCCATATTCAAATTCCTCTGTCAAACAGTCGAGATTTCAACCATCGGGAAACAACAGCCCAAGTAAGTCTTATTTCTTTATGGGGTAATGATACCATAAGTATTTGAACTTTTGCCTTTTGTTTATTCAATTGAGTACGTGAACTTTCCAAATTTAGCTCAAAGTGAGGCCTTCGTTAAATATATCACCATGTCATGTGCTGGCGTGGCTCATTTCCCTAACAAAAGTTAAGTACAATTGACGACATTGGCTTGCTTGCTTATGAAAAATTGTGCCATTTCCTTTGAGACATCGAGTGGTGAGGAGAAAGAGTGTGTTCTCTGTGACGATTTTAGTCGTCTGATTTGTTGACGTGGCAATTTTTTAAGAGGCCACATTGGATGTCAATACGGACAGTTGATTGTCATTTGACGGCATTAGTGACCACGTTGACATTTTCCGCGATTTTAATGGACAACCCTCATTTGAAAAAGGCACTTGATTAAACTTAAAATATAGTTTTAGGTATCCAATTTGGAGAATGGGTAAAAATTCAGGTACTTGCGGTGTGTCATTGTTCCTTTCCTTTTTGTGTTGTTTCTATGAGGGACGTTTCCTGGATATCTTACGCGCACTTAAAACTTCATGTTCATTCATTGCGTGTAAGCCAAATCTCTATACCTCTAAAATGAGAATCTAAAATGAAATCTCTTAACTTATATATGTTTATTGTGAGCGCGAATATAAGATGCTCTGAATCAGAAAAGTATTGACTTATCCACCCAAGGTCCTAGACCCCACCCGCGATCAATGGCTTCGGATTCTGGAGAATGTTGATGAGATTTCATTTATTTAGTCATTTATTACTCGTTAACAAATGATGCTTCTTAATGTTGCAGCTTCTGTGATAAAGGGTCCAATGTCTAGAGAAGTGGCTGATGTGAGTGAAAAGTTGGCAGATATGAGCTTTGGTTCTCGCAAAGGTCTGGTAATGCAGCAACAACCGCCGCCTCTGAAGGCCGGCGGATGGCGTGATGGACCGGTGCACGCCTATTATGGACAACGCCAGGGACAGTGGATCCAACCAGGCCGAGGCTATAACCGCAAAGTTGCAGGATGAATGTGCAGGGTGCCCTTTTCCGTCCTTCCTGTCTGAGAATAAGATCAAACTTGCAGTACTTTGTGGTGTTTCGTGTTCTGACATATTTCTTTAGTAACTCTGTCTTCTTGTAATGTCCCGGTGATCGGGAGGTGTTCTATATGTTGAAATAAATGGCTCTTGGCATATATATGCTTGATCAGTGCTGCTATTGCCTATTTGTTTGGTTCCTGTTGTATTGTGATTTGAAAGCGAAGGCGTGCCAAGTAGGAAGGAATTTGAATCGACCAATGCTTCATTAGCATGCATATCGCTGGAATTCGAAAATCATTCTACGAGGAAAGAAGAGATTCTGGCTTCTTTGATGAAAGGTTTGAGATTCTTGCGACTTTGCCGGTCAGGAAAGACAATTCAGGACAATAGAACGTTGTCCTTATAAGAAGTGCCAACCCATACAGCAACTGTAAAGTTCAGTCCTGTAAACTCTCTCTCTCTCTATACAGAAACGGAATAATTTCAATTTAACAGAAGCCTCCATGCAAACTGTGAGGATCTCACTATACACGAGAACACGCAAATTACGAACTTGGGAAGAAACAACTCTTTTCCTTACTGAAAAAGAAGATAATCATTTGCATTTTTTGTTTGTGGACCACCTTAGGCATCATCACATTCCACACAATCCAAGCAATAACCATAGAAATTGGAGCTCACACCAGTCACCCTCCTTTCACTTTTGTTGCGTTCACAAGAAGAGGTAAACATGATAAAAAAGAGGACACTGACATTGCAGCATGTCACCCCACTGCAAAAATAAAAGAAAAAATTCATTGGAATACACCTCTCGCATTTGAGTAACTCCGGCAGTTTTCAACGAGTGTGGAAACAAAGGAGAAGCAGGGGCGGAAAGAGGACTAAAGAATGACAATCACAAATTAAAGTATGAAAAAGAAAGAGGAAAAAAAAAATACATCTTCAGCCTCTGGGACGATATACTTGTATGAGAAGGCTCACTAAACCAGAATCAGGTATTATTAGTCACTGTTCATCGCTTGAAAGAATTTGAATGCAGGAATTCCTGAACCCTTGTTGGGTTCTTTTGACTGATCTCCTTGTGTGTCTGATCCAGGATTGAAACTCTCAATTGTCTATACTTCTATTCGGCAATTTTGTTGTACATGAAGTGTGTGTCTTCCTACACTTTTCACCGCGAACTCTTGCTCGACAGATACCAAAGCTTCTTTTGGCAGACCAATAGTTTCTCTTTCTCGACGCCATACTCGGTGTCTTCCTTGTGACACCCCCATCTCATCCCCTTTGTGATGGTTGCGATCGCGTCGATGAAGTAGCTAGACTCCCGCATCATTACATACCCATTCGGACGGACGATTCGGTCCATCTCCAAGAGAACAAATTTCATATCACATCTGCCAAAATTCCAACAACTCCATACTCAGGAAATATAAATTTGAGTTCTCAAAGGTACTTGTTTTATTATATAGGCGAAACCGGTTCGGCCATGTTCGGGTCAATTTGAAAAGCACGCCATAATAACAATGTCATCTAAAGTGCTTCCACTAAGCAAAGAGGCTAGAGAAGATGCCAATTATTAAAAACACACTCAGGGCAACAAGAAAATTTGAAATGGAAGACAGCCGGTAATACCTGTGGCCCTCAGCAGTGAAGAGACCATCGAGGTGAAGAAGGTCATATGTTCGAGGATATGTTGAGAACGCCTCACACCTACCAAAAGAGGCAAAACAAACAGATAAACATTGCAATGATCAAATGCAATTAAAGTTGTAGTCAGAGATCCTACGAACAAAAATCAACTCGTTGAAGTTACCAGTCATGGTATGTTCCAATAAGCCCACGATCATAAACGATGGCAAGAGTATTGGCACCATAGGACGAGACGACATTCATAACCCATAGGGGATCATCAATCAGAGCAGCCGCGAAACCTCCATAGAGAGTGTTCATATCCATGACGTTTCTAATTTTATCAGTCCCAAGTGCAGGCAGTACTTTCTTGTAGTGCTTCGCCCGCACCTTCCACTTACTATCATCATGCTTGAAAGCACTCGCGCTTCCTCCGTGTATTTGTGACATGCGATCAGGTGCAATGTGCAGTCGCTCAGGCCACTTGGGGACGGATTTGAGACCGATCTTCTTGAGCTTGGGATCCGGAACGACCACGCAAGGGCGGAGTGGAGTATACCAAGCGGAGTCTGGCTCGAGGCTGTCGTCGCATTTCGGTGGGTAGGTGTCAGGTTTTGCGAGGCGGTTGTAGCAACTGCTGTTCGAGGTTTTCTGCCACACAGCGATGTCGTCCTTCTTGTTATACAGCTTGAAGCACATTGAGGTGAGCAGCTTCTGCAGCCTGTCATAATCTGACTTCTGTTCGTCCACAGTAGTGTTCCATCCACGCCAGCGGTTTTGGTAGTTCACTGGTGGTCCTGAGAGGACCCAGAAACCTCCGGGCCGCAGTATCCGGTTGATTTCTAGGAGGTATAATCCACCTGTGACCAATGCACTTTCATAAGTTAGAAAAGAGAGATTTTATACCCCCACATCCCATTATTCCTGGTATTTAGATTCAACGCATCAGGAAAGGAAGTTACCGAATTCCGTCCATGGGATAAGACATCTTGAGCAGTGGGCCATATCGAACGAGTTAGATGGGACAGGTAGCCGCTGCGTGGAGATGATGCCTAGTATTGCCGGAATCCCCCGTTCCAAGGCGAATTGGACTTGAGCTTCGTGATTATCTCGAGGGGCGAGAGATACTGTTAATATCCCACGATCCAACAAATCGCCTCCCCAGCTCGCAACCTTTAACAATGTCAAGATATCGTAGGCATCAGCTAAAACTGCCACTAGAATTGTAAGTGTTGAATCTATTAAATCACAGAAGCATCAGCACATCTCAGAAATGCTAATGAAAAAAAGCACACAATTCTTTTCCACTTCAAGAGTTAGTACAAACTCACCCCACAACCTGTGTCGATGGCAGTTCGAACCGTGCCATCTTTCATACCAGGGATCAGATTTTGCATCAAATCAAGGTATGCACTCACACCATTGGGAAACATAGTACCACCACCAGGAAAAATAAACTTCTCTCCTTGCTTTCTCAGCCAGTTCTGGTTTGATTTCTTTTTGTTGATCCAATCATATGGCACGTTCCTATGTCCCGATCCAAATATTCATTTTCACTTTCATGTCGTGAATTCCAGAAATTTCTGTTCTCTAGCATAACTGAGGAAACAGAATTACCTGTACCAACATTCGTCCCTGCTCTTTGGCCATTTGATCGGCGGCTTGTACCCTTCCGGGGGCGGGACCAAGCATTCCTTTCTCTCAAAAACCGCTGGGCAGTGGCGCTCCATGAAAGTCAGACGATGCATGCCATACTTCCTCCACCTCTGTACCCAAAAGAAGAAGACCATATATCTCAGATTCGTTCTGTTAAGATCATATCATAAGGAACTACATGGTCCACTTGTACCTTAGGATCCGTGCAGGGAGTGTAGTCTTGGTAGTCTAAGCTACACTCAGGGAAAGTGACAAACTTCATCTGAAGTGGAGCAACTGTCGATTCTTTAGGAGAAGGGACGGCCTTAGCAATGTCCTTGACATTCTTTACCTCGAATTTGTTCTTCTCAGCACAGTAAATACCTCCCAGATAAAATGACAAGCCACATAAGGCAATGAGCAAAGTCATCATCGGAAGAACTCTAGATCGCTTGTCTTGTAAGGACCCTGGTTTTCCATCCTTATGCTTCGTCATCCTACTGTTATTAAATTACAACTCTCTGCACAGATCAGATGTGGCTTTTCAAGTCAAATTCCTAACACGATACATCTGAAAGCTACTTGTAGCTTACTTCACGATGAACTTTTCACCATGCTTAGATAAATGAATTTCTGTGAAAGCCCACTGATCAGACAAATGATATTCAAACTAGTACTGCAGTATAGTGTCAATGACTCCGTCGTCTTATGAAACTCATTGTTCGCAAAGCAAGATATTGAGCACAAAATGCCAATTGCAAATGCAATAATCTGAATAGTTTCGATACATTAAATTAAAGAAGTATAGTCCCTAAGTTTCCAGTCAAGACAGAATTGCACTTAAGAACATAATTCATAGAGAAAAGAGACAACAAGCATTTTTAGATCTTTCATCAAAGAGAACCTATAGATCAACCTCAAAAGATGAAAAATCAATAATGCATTGTCAATGAAAGCGAGTGATCATTGGAAGAGGTTTAGGTGAGCATGATTGTAGGACTCAAGTCTCTAGGACTAGTGGCTATCTGCAACAGTACCCATTTTAGCACAAAAGACTAATCAGTGTTAAACGGATCTAAGAAAAATAGTTAAATACACCAGATCTAGTGTTATCTGCGGTCAATACTCTAATGCCGACTTCATGAGAGGGACTCGCAAAATCCTCCGAAGCTCACAAGACATGACAGTAACTTCATACAAATAAAAAAATTTCATGTCACTTTCCCTTTTTCTCACATGACAATGGGCCCAAGCTCAACAAACACAGCCGACCTAATAGCATTAATAGGAGGACCTCTCTCTCTCTCTCTCTCTCTCTCTCTCTCTCTCTGAGAAGCCCCACTAGGCTAAAAAGGCAAAAAGAAGCCATGGATAATCAAGAAAAGCAAACCAATTGGACACGCTTCATGTGATTTCATAATTCCTTGAGAGGAGAGGCATTTCCAATTCAGCTGTCGGCAATATCGACATCGATGTTCTCTCTTCAGAATAATTGTTGACTTTCAACAAGAAAAGCTCACAATTAAAAGAGAACAGACAATGAGAGGAAAAGCAAGAACTTCAAACATCTTAATTGAAATGGTCGCCCACCAAAGTATATAGCGTCACATCCACCTGAGTTTGACTAAAGCAGAGCCTAATTAGCAAACCAAGATCCGAAGAAGAAACGAAAAGAATGCAAAGTACAATTGAAGTGATAGTACTCTGTTGCCGAGGGGCATCTAAATCTAAGCATACCACCCAAGAATCAGTGAAATGTGTGACCTCCCATCTTGTTGCTCATACAAAATCTGACCGTGATAAGCAAGGACCGGTCAACTGAATTTGCGGAGCTAGGATCAAGAAGAGAACAAGAAATGAACTTCGCACCCAAGAACAATCAGATCCTATGAGAATTACTTCTGAAGAAAACGGAGAAGACCGAAATGGACAAAGTGGGGTCAAATGCTAATGGGATCTGCGTTACGCACGACAGAGAAGAGAGAAGAGAAGCAAGTACCAAGGAATGAAATGAACAGTGCCGAAACAGAACAAGAAGAAGAGTCAGGAGGAGGAGTCTACGTGTTTCAAGAAAGTACCTACTCGCCTCTGAACAGAGAGAGAGAGAGAGAGAGAGGAGAGTCTTCCACACCTCTCTGCTTCAAATCTTGGAAGACCCAGATGCAGAGCAGCCACCACTTGTGGGGTCTCAGGTCTCAACAGATGTAGAGAGAGAGAGAGAGAGAGAGAGAGAGAGAGAGAGAGAGAGAGAGACCCACACAGAGATAGATAGAGAGATGAGGAATGGAGATGAGCTCCTAGGACTTACAGGGATATAAGCATTAACATTAACATCTCTCTCTCTTTTCTCGCCCTCTGCCTCGCTGTGTCGTCCCTGTTCTCACTCTCTCTCTCTCTCCTCTTACGGCAAGTGCTTTGCTCACCGTCCTAGTGGGGTCTTTAGCTTTTCTTCTGAGAGATTTTATTAGTGGCTTTATGGTTCTTTCTGCGCCTTTTTCACTGTCTTCTCCAGGAGTCGTCATCATCAGGTAAAAAGCGACAGACCCTCCATTGATTTCCACCGCGGAGGACCATGATGGACCTGAATTACACGCAGAAAGGATAACAAGTGGTAATGCTTTCAAGAGAAATTTAAGGCAAATACTATGTAGTTAAATTTCTATGAAGTCTTTAAGTAGGAAACACTCGGTAAGTGTTTGCATTTGTTGTATCGCTTAATATATTAATTTCATGAAACCACTATAATATGGTCGGCATGTTTTGGACTTGGATATCCAGTTTGAATTTTATGGTAAGAAAAGATTTTGAGATGTTGGACTATGTTTGGTTGCTCACACAAAATGTTAGCTAAGATAGGATAAAATTAGATAAGACATGCTATCTCTTGCTCGAGAGAAAATCGGATATAATTACGGAAATGGGTGTATTATCCGAAACTATTTCTGGCAAATCTAGATCAATATTTGATACGTAAATCTATTGAGAAGAGGTGGCGATTGTGGCGATGGTGCTCACCCTTGTCGATGGTGACTTTCACCACAGTTCTCGTTAATTAAATTCGTGTGCGAATAATGTCCATATTAGATCTGATCATAAGTCTACAAGCCCAGGGGGCCTGTCCAAACCCGATCCGAGCCATAAGTGCCCATAAGCATCTATAGATTGAGTTATAAGGCTGAGCTAGGTCCGTGCGTGTGCATATTTTCTGTTCATCGGCGAGCCTGGGCTATAATTTTCACTTGATTTTAGGGTAGTACACGATTTTGATTTGCCCATCGATCACTTCTCGTCCATCTATATATCTAACGATCAATTGGAAATTGATGTAGTTATAGCACTAGTCATGCTCAATTTCTTTATAAAAAAAAAACTCCACCGTGGTTCAATCTAAGAACATTTTCACCAGAATCTATGCCGGCAAAAAATAAGACCGTTCGGACTAAACTATGAACACACTTGGTACGGCTTGAAGCCATTGATGAAATCAGACTCTGAATCTCTCTCCCTCTCTCTCAACATCATCACCTTTCCCTGTCTTCTTCCTCGAAGTTTCCTTGGCGTGGCGAGGTGAGAGATTCTCTCTCTCTCTCTCTCTTTAAACCGGACATGGTTTCAGATTGGATCAGAGGATGCCTCCCTCTCTTTTCTCTCTCGCCTTTACGCTTTTGTTCTTTTGGCCTCTTCTGATTCTGCAATTCGTATGATCGAACCCCATGAGAGAAAATTCATTGCCCTGCGTGTCCGTACTGTCATTCAGAGAGAGAGAGAGAGAATATTCTATGTAAGATCAAATGGGTTGGATTCATTTCATAGTTAGGTACATAAGACATCAGGTTGGTTGGATTCGTGTTTGCCCACGTACTTCGATTTTTTTCCCCAGAAGAGACAATACCATGAAAACCCAAAGAGAGAAAATACCAAGAAATTTCTTTACTTTTGAATCCGCCATGAAAAAAAAAAGGCGTAGACGCACAGCTCGGAGTGCCTCGACATCTGACGTGGTGAAGGGCCGGTTTAAAGTTAAAACAAAATTGCATAGACTATCCTAAACTTTCGATTCGATCATGTTAAAATACATATTGAGTTTGCACCCGAAGATGAAAGTTTCATAATTTATGTAGGTTTTCCAGTTGAGTGGTTTTTTAGTTAGAGAATGCTTTCTAAAAAGAAAGTTTAATATTTTGGATCAAATTTTTGCTTATTTATAAGCATGGATGTTCTTCACAAAAAGTATCAAAGATGTTTTTTCGTGGATCACATCCCGAGAGTATCTTATGGTAAGATTTGTGTAATTTTTTTGTGAAATTGAGAGATTATTTCCTAAGGAATTTTTGGGCTATACATGTATGGGTTATTGTGTGTAATTGGAGCTTGAAAAATACTAAAAGTGTTTGAGTGATTCAAATGTGATTCTAATCTCCATTGTATTACTTGATTTAAAGTGAAATTCTTTACTGTTTTTCCCGTTAACATAAGTCATTATGACCGAATCACGTAAAACTAGTATTCGATTTATATTTATATTTTGCCTATTTTATTGCATTTTTTTTGGTTGAAATCTATTTTATTGTTTAATCGCTTGTTTTTCGCAACAAATCCCAATTTGAACCGTCTAATGCGAAGCTTATAGCTTGCTTTTTCATAGACAACTTTCTTCTTAACACGGAAGATCACAATGTTTTTTGGGGCATGTTATATATTGTGGGGTTAACATGATACTAATAGCTCCCACAATAATCTGTCATCCTCAACATAAAACAACAACTCAATCAAGTGTCCACACATCTAATATGTACGGCACATGGATTAGTGATCCCTCGCATGTGGATTAAACCGTGCATGGGAAGCAGTAATTACATCATTAGGATCACTAATCAAAGTGTGCATCCCTTAACAACAATGACAAGAAAAGAAAGAAAAAAGATGCTCCCTTCAATTATTACAGTATCGTGACGGTGCTGTAGAGAGAGATTATAGTAATATCAAGGGAAAAAGCCACCAAAAATCCCAAACTTTGTTATCTGTGATACATGTATCCCGAATTTTTTTTGTGACACAAAAAACTTCAAATTTTGTTATTTGTGACACATTTACCCCATTGTACTTTATTTTATGGGCATTTTCATCTTTTTTATTTTTTATTTTTCCTTTTTGGCGAGGGTTGCCCTCGCCAAAGTTGAGCAAGGGTTGCCCTCGCTCGCCTAGGCGAGGCGGCCCTTGCCCGACTCAAGCGAGGCGGCCCTCGCTCGACTCAGGCGAGGGCGACCCTTGCCTGACGCTGGCGAGGGTTGTTGTCACTTGAGTCGGGCGAGGGCCGCCTTGCTTGGGCGAGCGAGGGCGTCCCTCGCTCTCGAGCGAGCCAGCATCGAGCGAGGGTTGCCCTTGCCTGAGTCGGGCGAGGGCCGCCCTCGCTCGCCCAGGCGAGGCGACCCTCGTTCGACACCGGCGAGGGCAGATCCGGCGAGGGCCGCCTTTGCTGGAAAGAAAAAAAAAAGCAAAAAAAAAAAAAGCAAAAAGGATGAAAATGCTCATGGATTAAACTACAATGGGGTAAATGAGTAACAAATAATATAGTCTGGGGTTTTTTGTGTCACAAAAAAAGTTTGGGATAAATGTGTCACAAATGATAAAGGTTGATGTTTTTGATAGTTTTTTCCTAATATTAATGGCAGCAAAGACACCGAATTCATGTGTGCACCGTCTCATGGCCTTCACATGTCAACAGTCAGCGCCCTCAATTTTATAACTGGAAATCCACTCAAGAATCACGAGACTTAACATTATTCATTGAAGAGATCTCAAAGGTTGTCCTTTCGCTTCCCTACCTTGCATCGAAGGAGAGGGAGCATGGCACTGCCTCCTCCAACCATCTCTTGTTTTCCTTCCTTCTTCAACACTTGAGAATTCTCTCCATATTGTCAAAAGGAGAGAGCATGTCTTACCAAGCCTTCACTTAACACTAAACAAGAAAGTTGCATCCTTGAAAATGTCAAGAACTGTGAGAAAGAACTAGTTTAGTGAGAAGAAAACAAGACCCGAAGGATCGAATGTTCCGAGATGGGCACTCTCGCTTTGGATTTTTGAATCGAGAACTATGTTTTTAAAGAATGTATGGATGGATTTTGAGGCGAACTTATGTGTCCATAGTTAGTCGAAAATATACATGGCAAAATCTTAATCCCTAGTTTGAAAATTATGGATTTATAGGGTTTGTCTTGAATCGAGATGATCTGTGGTCATTTGGGCTTGTGAACAAAGGGTTGTTGTTCTGTGTTTGTATGTGCGTTTGTGAAAGAGAGAGATTGTGTTTAGTTTGGTGTTAATTTGTCAGGTTGCACACATTTGACTAATCGTGTTAATGGCGAAAGATGGTGATTGGAGAAGATGATGGGCTCTTTCCTCCTCTTACATCCATCTCTTGTGTCTAATTTCTACGTCCATTAACTAAATCATTTAGACATACCATGTATCGATCTACCGCGTAATTAAAAAGGTCACACAGTTAGTATTACAGCGCTCTTGCCACTACACAAGGCTTGCTTTTCCCTCTTTGTTTGGTGTTAAATTGTCATGTAACATGCATCAAACCAATTCAATCGGGTGGTGATGGGAGATGGCTATGGAGGTGGCGATAGCTAGGTCCCCTTCCTCCCCCTACGTCCATCTCTTGCATTTCTCTCCTTCTCCATTCATTCGATCTTCATTATATACCATGTGTCAATCTGTCGCTTAATATAAAAAAAGAACATTATTTTCTCTCCCGCGCGGACACTTGTCTCAAGTTGATTGTTCTATGCGCACTTGATGAAGACAGAAGATGACTCTAAGAGGCATAAACATGACCCACTTGTCCTCCTTGGTAAGAAAAATCCACATTAAATAAATACCAAAAGGCTTCATATCAAATATATAGCAATTTATAACTAGCACATACTTTTCTCTGTCCCGAATCTTCTCTAATCAATTTTCTGATTGATAAATTACAAAAATATGTTAATGTATTACCGTCTTTTTTTTGGTCGACATAAAAGATTCCATTTATTTCTCAAAATAATACTCGAGAGGTGCATAGACTAATAAATTCCAAATCACTATGGAATAAAGCAAATGTCAAAATGCAAATACAAAGCACGGTCTGCAACTAGAAGCACGCTCTCATTTCTTAATAATAAATCTGCCAACGTGAATATTCGGCGGTTGATCATCAGATTCAGTGATGAGCAAACGTTGAGATCTTTCACTATTTTTGTAATGGCTCGCGGTGTGCGCCTATACGTTCAACGTCCTCGTTACCATGGCCGTGCAGAGACACCAACATCAATATGTTGAAAAAACATATATCAAATACTTGTAAAAGAACTCTCGAATTTAGACCAAAATCCAAATCGAGAGAGTAAAACCCTCAGATCTAGACTCTTAGCAAGATGTTTGATTAGATGGTTGTATAACAATCTAATTAAACTCGTGCTTAACATCCTAAATCATCTCCAAAATTAAGATCGTAGTTCAATGTAAACACGTGATACTACCTTATCCATGACACTCATATACATGCATGCACGTCTATCTTTTTCTTTCTTTTCTTTTTTCCCTTTTTTTTCATTTTCCAATATTGAAAATGAAAAATTATAATAGCCAAGTTAATGCAAAACAAAAATCTCCATCACCGACGAGTGTCGGTTTTTTTTACTTTATTCTTTTCGTTGCCATTGCCATTGTCACATTCCTTATCTTTTTCTGAATAAAAGAACCAAAAATTGAAGGAGGAAAAGTCGTGGTCGTCACCGACATGCAAGCAACGGATTCCCACGTCCACCTGTAATAAAAAAATAGGTTTTACAATTTTTTGGGAGATTTTCTAAATAAATAAATCTTGAATTAATTAGACGAATCCAGATTTTAAGAATTCTTAATACGGAAGATAGTTTATAGAGCAATTTGGGAATTTTCTAAACTTGTTTTTTACCCCCCTAATTGATCTTGTAGATTTAAATATAAACAAAAAAGGGGAAAACACTTAATTTCCCAATTTTTTTCCTCCAAACAATGCAAATGATTGCATATCACATTTGGATCCCCATTATAATATCCTTAAAACTTTGATAAGAGACTGTCTGGATTGATTTTTGCCTTTTACTTTTTGTTTAATCTAAATTTTATCGCACACGCATTTTAACGTGTCCACAATTGAATTATTCCGAAATTTTTGCAAATTCACATGTTAAAACAAAATAATAATTTCTTTTGAAATTTGAATAGTATTTTAAATTTTGAAGGGAAGGCAAAATAAATACTTTATGCTTCATATACTTTTAACATCTATCTTACACTTGATTACAATGAATATTCAGATCGTAAATTAATTTTACGATATATTACGACGTTTTACTACTTAATTATGACGATATGTCTCAACGATGTTCGATACATTCGGGATATGGTAAAAGCATTTTTGGGGCATTTAGGATAATCATTGTGTCTCCTTTTTGCATGATTTTTTACGTAGACATATGATTGAATTTTTTTAAATCGAAGTGAAGTATGGTACGGATATGATCATACCAAAACTTAAGAAAGTGAATTTTGTATAAAGAAAGTAACTTAACGATTCATTGCATCCACATCTCGCATATAAATCGGGCATTTTATCTCAAACATAATGTGGGAATAGTATGAAAACATTACAAAATTAAGGAAAATGACATGGATAAAATCTGCACTTTTCTTCAATATTCAATACAATTTTTGAACTTTTTCTAATTCAATTTAGTCCATGAATTTTCAAAAATCTGCTCAATTTATTCATTCCGTACTATATCGCCACATCATGCGAGTTTTTTCGATGTGGACTGTCGTGTTAGCGTATGTTGAGCCCAAATGTTGATGTGGACCGCCATGTTGCTTTACCAAGTGAGCAAATCTTTTCGGCCTTTCCTTTTGTTAATTTTGTTTATATACACACATAGCCACATGTAAGCCATGTGGGCGCTAGCATGGTACATATATGTCAAGACAATAGGAATCATGGCAACGTCAGCTAACGGTTTTGGAATTTCTGACGGAAGGATTACGTCGTACTGATTAGATTTTTCTGAGTTGAAGAATTAAATTGAGCAAAAAGAGAATTTTAGGAATCACATTAAATATTGAAGAAACATTCAGAGATCAACCGTATCATTATCCCTTGTAATGTTGAATGCCATAGGCATGGGGTAAGCACTATAATATCATATTTGAAGAGTCATAATATTTGTATCAAGAAAAGAAGCGTCCGTTCATGTTCCTTCCATGTGGAGTTTCTCTCTCATTTTGGAAGTAGCTAGATGTATTCAGGGACCGATGGAAGGGGTCCCCAAAACGATTTGATCTTTGTTAATAGGCCGTCCTCAATACATGATTGATCAATTTTGAGTGATGCGGACGTAATTTGCATCCGTCGCCCGTTGGTTTAGTCCACCTCCTTGATCCAATCAAAAGCGAACCGATGACCGTGAGATTATGGAATTTATAAAGCTTACGACCCGATATCAAATTGAATGGAACCAAGTAGAAACTCGAACTGCGCATTTATCTTTCGTTCTGTGATCAATTCGAGCTCGAGTCAAGTTTGTCCTCTACCTGTGAATTCATTTTGGACAGCGGTTTTGTGGAGATCATAGTGCTCGATGCTAGTCTTACGAAGACTAACTTACAAAATCAATTTGTTCATTGATGTGTCGGATGATAAGTTCGAGCAAATAGGCCGTATTCAAAAACCAGTTCACACATCATTAAATTAACTTTGTAAACCAATATAAATTGACACTCAGCATTTTTGCAGATATCATATGGAGACAATACAAGGTCAGACGAGCTTGTTCCAAGTTTTGGAGAGAACAAAAAGTGAAAAATGCCCCAAGGACCGGAAGAGAAACAACTGGTCTCTGACAAGAAAAAGGACGCGTGTCTGTGTCTGTAGTATCTGCATAGACAACAAAAAATTTGTATGATGGGTGATGAATTCGATTCTCTAATTTTGGGTTCAACTCCAATGCTTCTTTGATGCTCTCTCAAGCGCTACTACACAATATGTTTCTTTTCTCAAACGGCCTAATTGCCTAAAGAAGTATTATTTTTCGTTCAGGTTCCAACTCCGAGTCGAACTTTTTTTTTTTTTGAGTCTCGTAAAAAGACACAAACTTTAAGTCCATATTTCAATCTGGCCCGAAATTTTGTTTTTTAGGTCCCATGATGAAGCATGAATTTTATGTTGGGTCTTAATTCCTCGACCCTGTCAAGTTTCCATCTGATAATGCCATTAAAGATTGGACGAGTCATTTCACTTGTACGTCTCTCTCTCGGTCCCTCCCTCCACATGCCGTTCCACATTGGTTTTATCCTTTTCCTTCGCCTTTTTCCCTTTGGTCTTCTTCATCTCGAAAGAACTCCTTCGCGAAGAAAAGCACCAATCACAAACAAAAACTCAAGCACTCTGCACATGCAGAACTTAGGTCTCAAGCTTCTCCTCGAAAGATTTTTTCGAAAATAAAGAATAGAAAAAATAATGGAGACCATGTGAATGACACACGGAGGTAAAGAGAAAGAGAGATGTCCACGTGAAATAACACATCGAATCTTTAACGGCATTATTGGACATAAACTTGATGGTGACTAGATTTAAGTACCAACTAGTTCGGGTTAGATTTGAGTATCAATTGAAAGTTAGTGTTCCATCACATGACGAAAAAAAAAGTTCGGGCCAAAATTAAGATCCGACCTAAAGCTAATTTTTTTCACGAGTCAAAATAAGTTTAGGCAGAAATCGAGACTTGATCAAAAGTTGGTGCTTCTTAAGAGAATCGGGCCGTTCCCAAACTCAATTAAGTTACAAATTTTTTCTTAACTTCGAAGTGATATTCTATTTAAGAAATAATCAATGGTTTTGGAGAATCAAACTTCAATTCCAAGTCTCGATGGGGGCGGTCCAAACCCTACCCTTATGTCACCAACAAAACCTTGACGAGAACAAGTCTACCTTCGACTATTTCCGATATTTCCTAGAGAACTGCTAGGTCCAATAATTTCGCCTGCAAAGAGAAATTACATTATTTTTCCATAAAATTTTTTGAAGAATTTGACTTTTGTATCATATGAAATGTTATGATTGGAGATGATAAGAGGGCCTTTGTCATCGAGACCCCCACTCTTTCTTCTAGCTTAGACCCATGGCCATACGACTTCGCATGTGAAGAGATAATAGCTACTGAGAAAAAACCCGGGCCTGACGTCATCAATCGATATTGGAAAGCTGCTAATTATTTAGGTGCCTCAAGATTAAGGACAGATTATCGATTGTTCAAAAAATATTGTTAGGAACATCTCCTTACTTTTTGCAAAGAATACCCTAGTCATCGGCATAAATAGATCATGAAAAGTGATCTGGAATAAGCGCGCGACTCAGGCGAGGCGAGTCGAGCTGGTGGAGCTCAAAACTCGAACTCGACTCGCCTAGATGTCATTGCCATAACCTTCCTAATCGTCCCGAGGTGGCCACGGAGGGCATAAGCTAACGGTGCGTGAGTTAGTTATGCTGACTACCTTGGATCGCTTTTGAGACACAAAACAGTGTCGCGCCGCGATGTTAACACTCCTTTAGCAGTTGTGTACAACACCTGTATAGACTCGAGCTCGGTTTTTTCTAGCCTAAATGTTTCTATCTCGAAGTCCACTCGATTAAATTTGTACTAATCTTATAATCGACTCGTTTTTTCTATAGGTAAATTGCAGTCTAATCCCGGCTGAAGCTTGTGGAATCCTTAAAATGGGGGAGGATATGGACAAAAATCAAAATCAATCTCAATCTCGTCTCGATCAATTACTCAAGTCACTCAAATTCAAGCAATTGAGGAGAATGGAGCTAAGTTTTGATTATTTTATGAAAAATGAATGGTTTGGAAAGGATTTTTATAAACAATAATCATTTATATTGCTTATAACAATGAATCAACAAAATATTTTTCATCATTCACGAAAATATCCAGACGTAAATTATTATTAATAATGAAAATATTTTCCATTGACTAATTATTTCAAGCGATACAAATAATTAATTTTAGGAAAATTTTTTTCAAATCATTTATTTTTCGTGAAATAAACGAAGCTTTTCTTGAAATTCTTGAGTTGGAGTGGTTTGTGAGTAGCTTCGAAGAGCTACACAACACGTTTCTATTCTCGAACGGCACAATTTCTTTAGAAAGCATCAATTTTTAGTATCCTTCCAATTTTAACTTGAACTTTTTGGGTCTCATAAAATGTATTAATTTTAGGTCGAGTCCTAATTCTAATCTGAACTTTTTTAATCTCATATAAAAGCACCAGTTTTCAATGGGTACCCAAAACTGGCTCTCGTCGAGTTTCCACCTATGTCTTACCAATCGACGTGTACATCTCTCTCCCTCCACGTGTCATTCGACGTCGTCTTTATTTCTTTTCTTTGCCTTTTCTTTCATTGTTTTTCCTTTATTCCTCTTCATCCCCCATAAGACCCCAAAGAACTCCTCCTTCGCGAAGAAAAGAACCCATATCGGATCAAAGCACTACACAATCTGAAACACAATTAGTAAAAACTCAAGCCCTCAACACCCGCTGAACTAAGAATTTCAAGCTTTTCCTCTAGTGATCTTTTTGAAAGAGAAAATAGATAAGAAAATAAAAATAAAGATGACCTGAAGTGAAAGAGAAAGAGAGATGTACACATGGAATAACACATAAATACTTTAACGACATCATTAAACGGAATCTTGACAATAACTGGATTTGGGTATCAATTAAAAACTTTTTGTTTTTAACGAGACAAGAAAAAAACAGTTCGGATCAAAATTAAGATCCTACTCAAAATCGATGCTTTTTAAGGAAATCGCGCTCTTCTCAAACTCAATGAGATTGTAGCTTGTTTCTTTAACTTCAAAGTGATGTTCTATTTAAGAAAGCCATAATGAAGAGAATTAATCAACGGTTTTAGCGAGTTAAACTTCAATTCCAAGTCTAGATAAGGGTGGCCTAAGGCCTACCCTTATGCCACCAATAAAATCATGAAACAGATTTTCTGCAATTATCTGCCCTTAGGCAAGCCACCAAGACCAAATCTACGTTTGACTATTTCCATTTCCAATGTCTGACTAAGAGAGCTGCTACTGCTAGGTCCAATAATCTTGTCTTGAGAGAGAAACGGCAAGTTTTGGCAAGATTTCCAAAATGTTTGACTTTTGTATCATATGAAATGTTATGATTGTATAGATGATAAGAGGCATTGTCGTTGAGACCCCGCTATTCCTTCTAGCTTAGACCCAAGGGCGTGCGGCGTCGGCTGCTAAGAGATAGCTCCGGAGAAAAAGCCCGGGCATGACGTCATTAATCAATTATTGGAGAGCTACTAATTAGGTGCCACGAGATTATGGACAAACTATCATTTGTTAAGAAATATTGTCAAGGACATCTCCTTACTTGTTGCAAAGAATATCCTTAGTCACTGGTATGAATAGAACCTGAAAAGTGGTATGGAATAAATAAGCGCATGGTTTACGCGGCTTGAGTCAAATAGAGCTCAGAACGCGAACTTGACTCGCCCGAATGTCATCGTTATAGCCTTCTGAATCGACCAGAGGTGGGCAAGGAAGGCATTAGCTAACGTGACGCAAGTTAGTTATGCCGAACTCCTTAGATTGCTTTTGTGACACAAAACAAAGCTGTACCGCGATGTCAATACTCATTTAGTAATCGTGTACAACTCGAGGACCAATTCAGGCTTGATTTTTAGAACTTAGAACCTATTTTGTAAACCCTGAACTGACAATGGAACCGAACCTGCGGTTTTAGGATTGGTACCAAGGTCTATTGAAGAACCGGCCAATTCCTTTTTTACCTTTTTCTTTTTGCTTCATTTTTGGTCAAGCAAAATGAAAACTAAAACAACAAAAATTTCCCTTCAAATAGATAGAGTTTCATCAACAAGACTACTTATCCCAAACATATTTATAAGTGGAGTAATCCGTCAAACCTAATAAGAGAAGTTGCATTATGTTATCATGTAGAGTAAATGAAATGGGTTCATTTAAGAGTAAACTAGAAACACGTGTAAAAAAATAATGGTTAGTTAATTTGAGGTTTCCAAAGTGGAAGGTGGATTTCTTCTACAATAAATATACATATATGTTGCATGTGGATTTTAATGAGTACATATCTTCCATCTGCACCAAAGCAAATTTAAAACTCATCCTAATAAAGGAAGAACTGAATAACATTAGTAATGAAATGATGTTCCGAATCCTGAAAGTTTGATATTACTAGTATGAAAATGGTGAAAAGATCCATAAATACTACCAGTTTTAGGGTTCACTCAAGTTGGTTCGATTTTCCAGTTTTTCGGTTCAATTCGGTTCCTACCCAGGAATCGAGAATCAGACCGTATAGTATCAGTTCCAAATTTTGGAATCGGGAACCAGACCAAGGAGTCCAGCAATAGGGAATCAGACCAATTTTAGGGTTGGTTTGATCCGATTCAAAGTTCTACCCAAGACCATGCTAACCCTACTCATTGAGCTGGAGTTAGGGGTGAGCAAATGAATCGGATCGAATTGGGAATTGGACCGAACCGGCTGGTTCTATGTGGTTCCGCATAAATTGGTTCGGTTCTTGTTTTCTGTGATTTGGAACCGGTGAATATCTATTCGGTTCCCGGTTCTAAAGTGTGAACCCAACCATTCGGACTGGATCGATTTTTTTTTAATTCTTATTATCCCAAATTTCCAAAACTCTAATTCCCATTCTTTTTTCGCTTAGACTCACGCCTCTCGCTCTCACCTCTCTCAATCTTAGTTAGGGGTGAACAAAAGAACGGATCCATTTCAAGTTGGAAGCAATTCTTTGGCAATAAAACCCAGCAAAACTAGCACAAACATTGTGGAAAAAAGGCAGCTAGAAGTGAAAGGCAACTTGAAATTAGACAAGAACCAATAATATCCTACAACTATTGGTTGCAGTAAATATCGGAAAGCATTCTTCTTTTGATTTTGAACACATACAATTTTCTCACGCTGGTAATTAGCCGGTGCATCCATTACTGAACTCGCGTCGTGCTTGCTTGGAAAAACCAGTGAATCATCATCATCCACCGTGTTTCTTTCAGGGGTAGATAAGCCTTGGGCTGAGGGCCCTCACCACAGAGAAGATGTTCCTATTTGCAATATTGCCCGATGAACAGGGCAATACGGCTGGCTGTTGGACCCACCCGAGAACCGGGTAGATGGCGAACCGGGCAACACGACCGATTCTTGAACCCACCCACTCAGGAATTGTACCAGCCGTTGGTCTGGTTTCCGAGTGAGTCCAGAGCCAGGCGGGCCGGTTCTCGGTTTCATAAATCGAGAGCCGGCTTTTCTGGTCCGGCTCTCAATTCCAGGGTGGGAACCGGCACACTTTGGAAATCGATCACCCCGGAGTGGCTGGCTCGCGAGTAGCTTCGGAGAGAGGCTAAGCACCTCTCTTTCTCTCGGCCTTCCGCCGGGCCTAGTCAAAGCGTCTGTCTGAAAAGCCCAAACTGATCCGTTGACTGCTCCCACTTCATTCCCGACCAAAAAGATCTTCCTCCACCGTCCCGTCGCTTCCGCCCCCTGTCCCTCTCTCCTTCCGCCGCGAGAGGGGCCGAGAACGACGACCCGCCTCGCCGGAAAATCCCGCGCGGCGGCCGGAGTTTCATTCTCCGATCGCCCCTCCCAATCGCTCCGTCCGACGCGGCGAGGGGTGGGATTGGGGGGTGGGGGACCTCGGTTTCCGCCCCATGCTTCTCTGTCGCGTGTAGCTCCCCGGTATCGCCCGTCCGGGATAAAAGCGTCGGGAGCCATGGATTCTTCCGCCGGCGGCGGCGGCGGTGCGGCCTCGCGGCCCGATCGCGGGGCGGCGAACGAGAGCGGGAATCCGCCCGCGTTGCTCCGATTGTTCATAGCTATCCTCTTACCCGTCGTCTTCTTCTTCTCCTCATCGTTCTTGATCGGCGTCGTCGCTCTCGTCGTCAGTAATTTCTCGATCCCGAGCCCTATGTCGCTGCCTTCTCAGTGCAAGATCGTCGCCAGCAGTAAGTTCAGTTGAATGCTTGCTTATGCTTTCGGGTCTTTACCATTTGAGTTGGCTGAGCTAAGTTGTGGATTGTTGCCGTCTTTGCCGTTTCTGCTGCTGCAGCTGCTAGCTAGTGATGAGAAATGGACAAGATGTAGTATGTGATGACTCGTTAGATCAATGAAACATAGCGAGTTTCATATGCACTGGAGGGTCATATACTGAATTTTCGATTTTTTTTGCAGGTGTGGATATAAGGTCGTCTAAAGTTTGCGAGCTCGGGCTGTTGAATTATAACGCCAAGATTGTTTTCAGTTCGTCTGAGAAAAGGAAATTCCGGTGCCATTATGATTACTATTGGGCTTCAGTATTTAAGGTGATTCTATGTCCTTTGAGGACCTGTTGCGAGGTTTAATTATCCGTGTTATCTTTCGGGGCCAAGGAGGCTCGGTTTTGCTGATTCCATCATCGCCTTGTTTTGTCTGGAACTTTAGAATTTTCATAGTAATCTGCATGTTTTTCTCTAGCTTAATTCTTATTGTCTATACAGCTGCCTGATAAAATGTCTGTAATATGTGACATACATCTATAATGCTATAGAGTACTATTTAGGATTTACAGATCTCTGTGTGTGTGTGTGTGTGTGTGTGTATGTGGGTGGGTGCACGCATGCACGAGTGCAAGAGCATGCACGCCCCCGTTTGCCTATGCAGTTTCAAGCTGAGTTTTAGATTGGATAATAGTGTGCATGACCATCAGACGCTATCTTTTTATTCATTCGAGTACGCAATGAACCTTTTCTCGCCATCAGTTATTATATGGAGGTTCAACTAATTAGGAATCAAACATGTGTCGAAGGAAGTACTTGTTATGTCATTTGTCCTATTATCATAATCAACATTTTACTGTCTCTTTTAGCTATGAATGTCAGTTAAGGAAATATCGTAATATTGAAGTTTTACTCTATGCTTATTGTCAGTTTGCCATCTATATAACAATGCCATGTGCTGATATATTTATGAATGCCATATCATTCTTTCAGTCACAGGGAAACTTTGTGAATCAGCTGGTAGTGGTTCTGCTAAAATACTGTTCACATTTAAGAATGCTATGAGCTGTAGTGAAGCTGAAAAAGCATTTATGTGTGTGTTAGTTGATATATTGGATACAACGGAGTCTGAAGCTCTTTAGAAATGTTCATGGATGTGAGTATTCTTGCTGTGCTTGAGATGGTCATAAAAGTTAAAAGAATCATTCCAGATAAAAATGAAAAAAATTGAAAGTTTAACCCTTCTATGATTTGTATGAAGGTGGGAAGAGGAGAGGGGGCTGGTAAAATCTGTTTGATTAGGTTAATCCTGTCTTTGGCAAATGCCCTCCTTATGTTTAGATTTGATAAATCGTACCTTGTATGAATTGTTGAATCTTTTAATGTTAAACCCGGTTTCCCATAATATTTCTAGAGACACTTAATTTACTAATTGCCTAGTTCGACCAATCTTACTTCTAGAAAGATGCTTGTTACCATAATGAAAATGAACCAAGTCAGCTTGATCAAAACATATAGTTGATAAAATTGGCAAAAGCGTCGGACATAGTTTGCTGGTTTGTTCCTATTTTTTCCGTCTTCTTGTTCAGACAATTAGTCAGTTCAAATTTGATCCTTTTGATGTTCATTTTAAGATTGAACATACGTTGGGGTTGTGTATATCTATACTTTGGGAGTTTTGGTTTGTATAGTTTAGAATTGACTCAGATAGCAAATTGTTGGCTCTTCTTAGCTTTAGTAAGTGCCTTGTTATGCTCCTTTCAAATCAGGCATTCCTGGGAAGTGCTGCATCTGTGTGTTTTTACTGTGTTTATGAACCATTAATCGATTGTGCTCCATCCATAGATAGATAGAGATTAGAGATGCTTTTATCAGGCTAAGTATCTTAGTTTAACTCAGAAGATGTAAAAGGATGGCAAGAGCAGTCATAGGAAAAGAAAGCTACCGCATTTACTGACTGCCGAATTTACATTACCGTTTTGCGCCTTCTTGCAATTGCAGGTAGAATATAAGGATCATTTATCAGGTCAGACTCGACTAGCACTTGCAGAGGCCCCAAACGAGGCCCTTCCTGCTGATTGCAGACCTGGTTTTGGTGTTGCTTGGTGGACCAAGGATACATTTAAGGTAAGGACTTTTGTGCTATCAGCTAACTTCAAACCATTATATGTAGGTTTTTGCAATCATCCTGAATAATAGTTTTGCTTCATCGGGATTGCTATGGTTCCTTTTGTATGTGTTTTTTGAATGCACAACTTCATGACTTATTCTCACACTGGTTTTAGGTGAATAATACTTATGACTGCTGGTATACATCTAGCAATTCCAAAGTAAGCATCTATCATGATGACTTCTTCAGTTGCCAAGCCAAAGATCCATCTGCAATGGAGATGATGAGGAGATACTATATATTGTGAGTACTTGATTCCTTTTCTGGGCCTCTTTTTCTTCTTATGCATTAGGAATGTTACAGTAAATGGGTTGGCAGTTCCTGTGCACTGAAAATAAATACAGTATTTTACAACCAGACCCTGACTGGCTTGTGTCGTGGTCATTTGGATGGTTCTTGGTACTGCCAATTTTAATATTCTGTTATACTTTAAGTTAGGACCACATGGGAGTTTGGCTGGGTGGATGAAAGTTTTGGAAGCAAGTATGCATGATCTACTGATCAGTAGTTCGAACCACCTCTAGCTCTGCCGTTTGCATTTATTACCTGGGCTTGTGTTGTGTGTAGCATGAAATGTATGTCTCTTGTCTGTTCTGGTAGCAAAGTGGAGTGTGGTCTCTCAGCAAACTGCCAAGCAAGGGCAGCCTAAGTTGAATCAGGTCAACACCGGTCCAATCTGGTTTCAACCACTTAAGGATTGGTGGTCTGGACTGGATATCTGCGCTTGGCCAACTAGTAGGACTGGCCAGTCCAATCCGACTTTCAAAATATTGCGTTAATCGCATAGTTTATAGTGGTCAGATTACCACGACTTCATTCTGTTTGGTTCAGTGTCTTTCAATGATATGAAGAATCTTAGCTTATCTGAAATCAGTTCAATAGTGCGGTCTTAGTCTGGCCTGTGCAACTAATTTGAAGTATACTGTTGTGCTCTGTTTGAAGTGACCAATGACTGTTTTTCATCTGAGTTGCATGCTAATCTTGATATGGTATTAAATGGTCATTAATACAGAACTCAGTCTCATGAATCATCGAGAGCCAACATTGCCATGTACCATGTACATCTAATTATGCTGTAATTTCTTCTTTTTCTGAAGCCAAATTGCAATTGAGATTACTGTCTTATCTGCAGACAGATCAGTTGTTATTGAACTTCTAAAATACAATATCTGATTTTTTGCTGGCATAACATTTCATATTCGCCATTATGTGGCCTTCCAAATGCTGCATTTTCATCTCCTTTCAAAGTTAACCTTGAATTACATTTAGCCTGTACATATTCATTTGTTGTGTCTCTCACTTACATCACGGTTTCTAAATTACTTAATGTGGCCCGTGCATCGTCAGGTTCTCAGAGATTTTCAAATCCTGTGTAGCCGGCAAGATCAGAGCTAAATATTGGAAATGGGAAACTATTGCTGGGGTGGTTGCTGGTTTTTCAACCTCCTTAATAACAATGAGTTTTATCAGGCTCTTTCAACAGATGAAATCTCGGCATTGGTTGCGTCCAACCAGGATGCTTCCTGGCATGGTTAGTGCAAACCGATTGAAGCGTGCTTGTTTGTTTGTGGCATATGTATCTTTTACTGGTTGGCTTGCTTTACAATATGGAAAGAAGCTGGGCCTTCCTGTGATTTATGTTCATAGGTAATCTGGAATAGCCATTTTTTTGTCACCTTGGCATTTAGGATTCTGCTACTAATGTAATTGCAGGATCTTGTTGAATATTGTACTTAGCTGAAAAGAGAGAAACGTTTGCTTAGCAAGTAAGTGATTGGTTGTTGTGTGGAATAGCGAGATGTATGTAGTGAAGGGGAAGTTAAAGCAAGAGGCAATTCAAAATGCTGCTGTTGATCTCTTAATCATCCTAAATTTATGATGTGAGATGCGTATTGAGTATATCTCTTATTTGTCCTAGCTGATATCATTACGTAACTGGACGAGAGGGAAAAACCAACAGAACTAGTTTAGAGTCCTTTTATTACAGAATTGTGTGTAGAGTGAAGCTGCAATTTGATTTCTAATTACAGAGTGGGCTACCAGTAGAGTTAGTATTTCACATACATAAATAGTTCACATTTCTCATTATGGTGGAAGTCTAATTTGTTTTTAAGTTTTGGCAGTGAGTATATACAACTAATACTCTCTACAAGTCAATTCATGCTGTGATTGTTGATTTTATGGTATCTCTTTTTGTTTGAGACCACATTGTTCTTATCATATAAATATGCTAATTTCTCTTTCCAAACACACTATAAAGGAATCGCAAGATGTTGGGGATCAGGAATTGAATAGATTCAAATTAGAAGCAATTGGACGAACTCGGAACCAACTGCAATTGGCAGTGAAATCACTAAATTTAGTAGGATAATTCCAACCTATCCTTGTCAACGAAAAATAATCAACATATGTGGATTCTCATCTTATCATATAAATATGCTAATTTGATGGGCACGACGCAAATGTGGATTCTCATAGTGAGCCATGATGGTAATTCAAGGCTTGCTTGACAGGACTATGAGAAGCCTACAATGACTGTGACTGCAAGATGCAACTAAGGATGTGGAAGAGAGTACGCTGAGCTTGCGGGACTGACATGGTCGGATAAGTTTCGGGATAAGATAGGTTTTAGGTTCCAAAAAATTTCGGTGGACTCCATATATTCTGTGGAATGTAGTTAATTAGTTGTTCCTATTGGGGCAATTGCAGTAGGAGTTCAACTTGGGTCCTAAGACTTTCATTTCATGCATTTACATCCTAAACTCGTCATGGTGATCCATTTTTGTCCTTCCATTAGCTCCGTTAGGCTTTAGTGGATGAAAAATTTACATGGCAATTCTTTTATTAACAAGCGGTTAGGATTGGAAAAATAGTAAAAAAAAAAATGTCGTATCGACATTTTTTGTCCACTTCAGACCGTCAAAATTAACAAAAAGACTACAATGTATCAAGTTTTAAGACTTAAATGCCTGAAAAGAAATTTTTAGGATTCGAGTTCATTTTCGAGACCTGTAATAATTCATTTGCTAACTTATGTTCAATTTTTCACATCTAAACACATGAAGCCTTAGCTAACTAGAGTCTCCAGCCCCATTTCACCCCAACTCTATCTCCTCCTCCCTCCCCTAAAGGCGTTCTCCCTTCCCCTACTAAAAGATTGACCATTCCACAAAAAAAGCAGACACATTCATTCCTTTATGTTCTTATTTCTTTTATTTTTTTTCTAGCCATCTTTGAGTTTAATGTGTTAGTTTCCGATAAAATCATGGCAGATTTTTCTCTTGATAAAAACTAAAAAGTTAAAAGGTAATATTCGGTACCAAAAATCCATGAGATATCGATAGTTTAAAGTTTCAGGATGGTCCGAAGAGCCTACAAAATAAGTTATAGATTCTGAATTCTTGAAACCGGTGTCTACGCAATAGGTATTTTGCCGGTGGATGAAATCCTATCGATCTTGAAACCTGCACACTAATTAGTTATAGCTAGTTCTAGTGATGTATGACTATTTTTGATGTCATTTGCACACATTTATTTTCCCTAGCGGACGTCTTGCGATTGTTTTAACTCGGCAACTTTGTCGAAATCACCACCGACTTGAGTGGCTTTTAAGGTTGGCTTTGATGGTTTCATTGGATTTCGAAGAGTCTTAACTCAGCCTAATTTTCTACCATCGATGTTACTTGGTCGATATGACCTGATGATTGGGGTTCCGGGGGATCCCCAGCCACTTTGGGAAGCGTAAAAGATAGAGTAAAGGAGATGATCTTTATACTTTTGTTTTACTATTTGTAACGATAACAATTTCAATGAAATTTTATATTTAAATATAATTCATCATTAATGGATTCAATTAACTTTTTATTCTTATTTTTACGGTCAAGTTTGCAACAAAAAAAAAAGTTATGGTGAAAGAAGAATCCTCCTTCAATATCTTGTCTCTGAATTTTGTCACATCGACACCTTTCTGTTACATTTTTTTTGTCAGCAGCAAAGCCAGCCAAATGTGGCGTTCATTCTTCTAATTGTTTAACGGTTAAATTCATTCTTCGTGAAATAAATCGGTGTTTAAGGATAACAATCCATCACTTTTTAATGTTTAACGATTAAATTGCAAATAATTGAGTTTCATATTTATCTTCTTGTCTCTATCATGTCTATGGGCTCCAAAATTTAGTAGCTTTCTGCAATTAGATTTTAGAAGTAGCGAATGTACGAATTTAGATTCTTTCATACTGCCAAGAAGTGAAAGTGAGTGCTGCTTCGCACATAATCACAACATACATTAGAACGTGGATTGCTAATATAAATGTTGCATTATATGATGATATAATATGATTTTCTAGGAAAAACAGTCGGAACGATAAAGTAATGAACAAGAATATAGCATTAGTTCAACATGAAGCAAACATAGATTAGAATCTTATAAATTTATAATTATTTCAAGTAATTATAGCATACAACGGCGGTGTAATTTTTTTACACAAGCGGCATTACGCACCATTGATCAGAGAGAGCTGATCCTTTAAATCAAGGGTGGATGAAAATACTTATGCGAAATTTAATTTACACACTGATGGTATATGCTCTAATTTTTCCAATGTTTAATACAAACTAGATACATGATAATTAAATTATTAATCGGTGTCATGTAAGTATCTAATTGCAAGCACAACTCCTTACTGTTCAACGCCTTCTCGATGTTTTCCATCTTTTTGCCATTTTCTTGGAGTAGTACACGAACCACCTACTCTTCTCATCAATGATCAAATTCCCTAGCACAACGCCAATCAAAAAGCCAACTCCCGAGCCAATTAACACAACTTTCCAATCCAAGTTGAACAGAGACTCTTTGCCATTTTCTTCTTCGAGCGATGATGGTGGCAATGGTATGTTATCCCCAACCTTTGAGCATTTTTTGGTAAAGGACTTCCACATAATCCCTCATTCATGGCAAATGAACCAATCCCGAATGTGTTGAACTGACTCCCTTGTGGTATTGGTCCAGACAATTGACTATGAGAGACATTGAAAGATGAAAGAAAAGTAAGCTGGGCTAACTGTCGAGGAATCTCTCCTGAGAGCTTATTTCGAGAGAGATCTAGAGATTTAAGCACTGTCAAATTTGCTAACGAAGGCGGGATCAAACTAGTGAGAATGTTGTTTGAAAGGTTAAGCAAAATAAGTGACTTCAAATCTCCAATGGAATCAGGTATGCATCCTTCAAATTTGTTATTGGAGAGGTCAATTTCCTAAAGGGCATACAAAACCTTCGAATATCCCCTCTCTGTGCCTTTTAACATCAATTTCATTTCATAATCCACAACTTTTTTAAATGTATCCAAAGACAGACCGAGCCCTTGAGAAGTATTCATATATTCCAATTGGTCTTGACCAACAATCACTTTCATGGCATGGAAACTGTGCAACAACTTGGAAGGTAGTTCACCATTGAAACCATTGTTGGAAATGTCCATGATATGCAAATTGCTAAAGTTAAACTGGCTTCGATAGGCTTCTATTGGACCATGGAACTTATTGGATTTCAAGATGATAGCTCTCAGCTCAGTCAATTTCGATAGCCATGAAGGGAACCCATCATGAATTTGATTGTAACCAAGGTTCAAATACTCTAGCATTGGACAATTCACCAAAGATCTTGGGACAGGCCCTTGCAATCGATTATTTGTGAGGTCAATAATCTTCAACGCACAACCTTTTGGGTAAGCATGAGGAATCATGCCCTCAAACTTATTTCTCCCAAGATTCAAAATTGTTAGAGAATCGATATTTTCGAGAGGAAGGAATTGTGCCATTCAGACTATTGATGGACAAATCAAGAATGACTAGAGATCTTCCTGTACAAATAGATTGGATGTCTCCGAAGAGGAAATTGTTGGAGATATTGTAATGAAAAGCTAATGGAGGTGGACTCAGGAGTGCTGTTTTCAGCAAGTTAGAACTAAGGTCAAGATAGGTCAACACGAGTAGTGACAGATTGACAAGGTTGTTCAAAAAGCTAGTGAGAAAATTGTAAGAAAGATCCGTGTACGTCAACTGGGGTAATGTCAAGTTGATGCGGCTGTTCCCAAAGCCAGTTAGAAAATTGTGAGAAAGAGACAAATTCATCAATGTTTCTTTGCTTCCGTTCTACATTCATGTAGGAATACTCCCTCCGATTTTATTGTTTGACAGATCTACCGCCTCCAATCCATTTAGGTAGCCTAAAAACCTTGGGAACTCATGTAAGTTGCATGAAACTAAACTTAAGGTGGAAAGATTTGGAAGAGTGGCATTGATCTCGGTCTTGCTGACAAAATATATGTGGTTGAAGTCCAAAAGTGATGTTCTCAAGGTCTTAAGTTTGTGTAAATCCACGGTGCCACTCAAATTATTCTGTTGAAGTGCCAAATATTCAAGATCCTTGAGTTCCCATAAGTTTGGAATTCCACCTTGCCAATTGTTCAATGAAAGGTCAAGCACAACCAACCTTGTTAGGTTCTCAAATGAAGATGATGGAATTGGACCACTTAGCTGATTCTCTGCCAAATGTAAAGAGACAAGACTTGTTAGTTTGGCTGCTGATTGAATCTTGTCATTTCCGTTTCTTTTCTTTTTTTTGAAAAAAAACCTTGCTAGCTGAATATTACCTGAAAGGGCCAAATAGGTGAGTTTTGCCAAGTTGACAAGCCAATTTGAAATATCACCTGTGAAATTATTTATAGAGAGATCTAGATATGATAGCTGTGTAAGGTTAGCGAAGGAGGTGGCGATTTGACCCAGAAATTTACTTCCTTTGATATCCAAATAAGCAAGCTGAGAAAGGTTACCTAGTGAAGAGGAAAGTGAACCCGAGAAAATCGTTCCCTCTAGTGAAGAGGAAAGTGAACCCGAGAAAATCTTTCCCCCAAGAGACAATGATTTCATGGGCTTACCCCACTGTTGTTCTGGAATAAAACCAGAAAGGTTGTCATTGTAACTGACGTCAAGGATTTCCTAGTTTTGGAAATTGAAATATGCTTACTGGAAATTCTCCATGTAATCCACATTTTCTAAGTCCAAGTGACTTCAAAGAAGAGAAGTTTGCAAGTATACGAGGGAATCGTGATGACATGTTTATACTAGAGAGATCAAGTTCTTTAAGCATAGTTAAGTTTTGAACCTACGTTGGGTATCTCAAGATATGTCTACTCAAAAGACAAGTCAAGAGAAGTTAATCTCGAGAGCCGTGAGATATCCGAGGGAACTTTTCTGAAAAATTCTGAAACAGAGAGATTAAGGTACTGTAACCTGGAAAGATTGCCAAAACCGCATGGGATCGAGGAAGAGTTGAAGTCATTCAAAGCGAGATTCAGCGACTCCAAGTGAAGTAGGTGAAAGAGGCTGGTGTTGGAAGTTAAAATACCCAAGAGACAACTGTTACTGAGGTCAAGGCCTGTCACATGACCACTCGCCTCGTCGCACTCGCCATCCCATGAGCAGTAATCTCCATGTCCATCTAGTGACCATGATTCAACCTTTGGATAAACACAACGAAATTCTTTTCCGGTGATTTGAAAACTTCGCTTGAATTCCATCAAGTCTGAGCTCTCGTCCGGATGGCACGGTGGCTTAGCAAGGGAAGTATGGATCATCACGAGAAGGACGATCCAAGTAAGAAGCGCATAGAGTAAGGATGCCACGACTTTTGTTTTCGTTACTGGAGATGGTGATGCTGGAGCATTTTTGAGACATCGAGTTCTTGTCGATATTATTGGTACCAAGTCAGCTTTTGTCTATATTATCGGTACCAAGTAAGCTCTTGTCGATATTGTCATTCCAAGTCAATTCTTCGACCACAACAAACCGAAGACTGTTCGATTCCTTCAAAGGCCATTAATTATCCACTTTGAAAATGGCAAAGTCATGGAGACCTTCAATAGGTTACATTTAATGCTCTTATATTTTCAAGGTTTAGTTAACGTCGTTCAAGTTTCTAGAGTCCTTATTTATTTATGGTTGTAAATGTTGTTTGTCTTTACTATGAGTCTTTTTGTCTTTCCAAAGAGTCTTAATAATTACTCAAGTTTGGAGGGTTGTTCCATGCTCTATATAGACGTGCTATGATGAATAACAAAGGCAGAGTTATTTTGATAAAAAACTAATTGAGCTTTTAGCTTGAGAACAAGGAATTCTTGTTTTACTCTTATCTTTTAGGTGGATTCCTACGGGTAGCGAGTATTACTCTTATCTTTTAGGTTAATTACCTATGAGTGAGCGACATATTTATTTTAGTTCTCACTTATGTTGCCTCCTGTTGCACAGAATGTGCTTTGTTGCACAGAATGTGCTCTTTGTTTTTTTTTTTTTTTTTTTTTCAGAGAATGCTTTTGTTGCACAGAATGTGCTCTAAAAATGTAGAAGAACAAGAGAAGATTAATCTGAAAATGCACTTGTCACATTCTAAAACTTACGAGAGGAGTACATAGCTTTTTAAAACAACAAAAATTGAATTGCACTAACTTAGTAACTGACAAAAATCACTACACCACTAACTAGCAACAAAATAGGAACTGAAAACAACAAACTCCTACTATCTTGTTGACTAAGTAAAACAAAACAACCAGCTAATAGACCAGAACAAAAAATGACCGAGAATGGTCCTTAAGACATAACCAACATACTCCTCTTTGGCTTAAGGAGCAGAACACATTCCAGCCTTCTTCTTCAGTAACTCAAGTCTGCTTGCTTGCAGTGGCTTAGTAAACACATCAGCCACCTGATCTTCTGTCTTGCAATAGAGTAGCTTCACTTCACCTTCTTGTTGCACTTCCCTCAGATAGTAGAACTTGATCTTGAAATGCTTGGTTCTCCCGTGAAAGACAGGGTTTTGAGATATGGCTAGTGCAGCTTGGTTGTCCACAAATATCTCGGTTGGTCCTTCAACTTCCATTTCCAGATCCTGCATCAGCTTTCTCAGCCATATTGCATGATTGGCTGCTGCAGTAGCTGCTAGAAACTCAGCTTCTGCAGTGGATTGAGCAATCATTTCTTGTTTCTTTGAGCTCCAGGTGAAACATCCAGATCCCAAAGTAAAACAAAAACCACTTGTACTCCTCATATCCTCGACTGAACCAGCCCAATCACTGTCAGCAAAGCCTTGCAATCTGCAATTGTCCACTTTAGTAAACTTGACACCAAATGACTGAGTGCCTTTCAAGTATCTAATCACTCTTTTTGCAGCTACCAAGTGTTCTTCACCAGCACAACTTAGGAATCTTGAAAGCACACCTACTGCATATAGGATATCTGGTCTTGTTGCAGTTAGATAGATCAAGCAACCGACTAAACTTCTGTAAAAACCTTCATCAGCAGGTTCAGCTCCTTCAGTCTTTTGCAGCTTCTCCTTTAGATTCATAGGAGTGTTCACACTTCTACATTCCTCCATCTCAAACCTCTTTAAGATCTCTCTTAGGTATCTTCTTTGACAGATGAATACCTTGCCTTTCCTCTGCTGCACCTCCATTCCCAAAAAGAAGGACATTAGTCCAAGATCAGTCATTTCAAACTGCTTCATCAGCCCTCTCTTTAGTTCTGCAATCTGCTCTTCACAATCACCAGTAACCAAAAGATCATCAACATAAAGAGAGACAATAGTTACACCTTCCACACCTTTCTTTACATATAGAGTCACTTCACTCAAACATTTTTTAAACCCAAGTTCTTGCAGATGCTTATCAATTTTACTATACCAGGCTCTTGGAGCCTGCTTCAAGCCATATAAGGCTTTCCTCAACTTGTACACGTAATCTTCCTTGCCTCTAACTACAAAGCCATCAGGCTGCTCAACATATATCTCCTCCACTAGCTCTCCATTCAGGAAGGCTGACTTCACATCCAGTTGAAATACTTGCCAGCCCTTTTGTGCAGCAACTGCTAGCAGCATCCTTATGGTATCCAACCTTGCCACTGGAGCAAAGGTTTCAGAGTAATCTACTCCCCATACTTGCGCATAGCCTTTGACAACAAGTCTTGCTTTGTACTTATGTATTGAGCCATCAGGATTCAACTTTGTCCTGAATACCCACTTCATTCCAATCACCTTTTTGCTTCTGGGCCTCTCAACTAGATCCCATGTCTGGTTTTTTTCAATCATTCTGATTTCTTCTTCCATTGTAGCACACCATTTCACATCTTCACTTGCTTCCTTATAGCTAGCTGGTTCAAGCATAGCTGTATTGCATCTCTCATAGATTTCAGCAAGAGATCTAGTGCCTCTCGCAGGAACATGATCAATTAGATCCTCAACTTCCACTTCATTTGGTTCAACCTGCAATGGCACTACCTCCTCTTCAGCCTTGCCACCTTCCACAAACCAGTCCCACTTCTTATCTTCCATAAAACTCACATCTCTACACACCACAACCTGGTTGCTAGCAGGATGATAAATTCTATAAGCTTTAGATTGCAAACTATACCCCACAAAGATACATGCTTTTCCTCTTGGATCAAGCTTATCTCTCTTAACAGAAGGAACCAATGAATAGCAAATGCAGCCAAACACTTTTAGGTTACTCACCTTAGGCTTATATCCATGCCATGCTTTAAATGGTGTCTGTTTGTCGAGAGCTTTAGTGGGCAGTCTGTTCAGAAGGAAGACTGCAGTATTGGTAGCCTCGGCCCAGAACTTCTTAGGGAGTTCTTTCTCGTATAGCATGCATCTGGCCATCTCCATGATACTTCGGTTCTTCCTTTCACTCACTCCATTTTGCTGTGGAGTGTATGGCACAGTGAGCTGGTGCTTGATCCCTGCATCATCACATATAGCCCTGAAACTGCCTGAGGTGTATTCTCCTCCATTGTCTGACCTAATTGTCTTGATATTACAGCCACTCTCCTTCTCTACTTCTCTTTTGAACCTCAAAAAAATCTCATTAACTTCAGCCTTAGTCTTCATGAAGTACACCCAACACATTCTAGTGCAGTCATCTATGAAAGTGATGAGGTATTTGCTACCATTCAGTGATTCTTCTGGCATTGGACCACACACATCTGTGTGGATTAGTTGCAGCTTTTCACTGACCCTCCAATTTGACCTCTTGAAAGGAATCCTCACTTGCTTGCCTTGCAAACATGCTCTACAGCCAGTTACTTCCTTCTGCAACATAGGTAGCCCTACTGCCATTTCATTTTGCTGCAAGTATTGCAGCCCCTTGCTATGGAAATGACCCAATCTTCTATGCCATAACTCCTCCTCATCTTGTATACTTTTCATGGCTTCAAAATTCTCATCAACTGGATCAAATGTAAAACACTTGTTCCTCATAGGAATCCTGAAAAGGATGTGACCATTTTCATCTCCTATGGCACACTCACTCTTCTCAAACACGACCTTCAACCCCTTCTCTACTAACTGACCCACACTCAGCAGATTTTGATCTATTTTTGGCACAAACATAACCTCTGTGATAAGCATAACACCACCAGGACCTTCAAGCACCACATCACCTTTGCCTTCTACTTTTATGCGTTCTCCATTGTCAATCCTGACTTTAGACTTCACAGATTTGTCTAAATTGCTAAATAATCCTTCATTACCTGTCATATGGTTGGTGCATCCACTGTCCACGAGCCATCCATCTCTAGATGCATTTGAGATGAAGCAGGAGGCAACAAACAGGTGCTCCACTTCACTGGCTACTGCAGTTTGACCTTCAGCTTGTTGTTGATGCTTCTCCCTACAAATGGCCTCAACATGGCCCATCTTGTGACACCTCTTGCACTTCACATCTGGTCTCTTCCAACACTTGAAATGAGGATGATTTTTCTTCCCGCAATGCTTGCATGGAACTGCATTCCACTTCCTGTCATATCCACCACTGCTTGAACCTCCCTGGCTATGACTATGACTGGCCTCAACATGTCTTTTATTCTGGTTCCATCCTCTTCCCTTTTCTGCACTATGCAGCTTCAGCTTGGCTTGTAGAGCACTTTCAATAGGCTCATTTTTCCTCATAAGCCTTCTTTGCTCCTGAGCCTGTAGAGCACTTAGGACTTCAGTAAGTTTGATGTCTGAAATGTCCTTAGTGTTCTCAAGGGAAGCAATGGTTGCTTCAAACCTTTTAGGCACTGCAACCAAAACCTTCTGAACCAGCCTTTTATCATCTACATCCGTCCCTAGCACCCTTATCTTATTGGCTATATCAACTAGCCTATCAACAAACTCTTTCACAGACTCATTCTCCTTCATTGTTGCCTTTCAAACTCTCTTAACAAGTTCAGCACCTTCATTCCTTTCACCCTCTCATCCCCTTCATATTCTTCCTTTAAATAATTCCATATATCATGTGCTGAATCTTTTTTCATGATTCTAGTAAATATGGTCGATGAGACAGCAGAAAACAAGCAAGATTTTGCCTTTGCTTTTCGGGTTACCCTCTCTTTATGGTACATGATTTGATTGATAGTTGGGTTGTTGGGTAGATCAGCAACCTCGTAGTCCTCTTCCACAACTTCCCATAGGTTTGCACCCTCCATGAAAGCTTGCATCTTCACTGCCCATGCCTGGTAGTTGTCTCCATCGAAGATTGGAGCTGTGATGGTTGAGAATGAGGCAGCAGGTACACCAGTTTGTTCCATCTTTCTTGCTCTACTTTGAATTTAGCACTCTCTCACAAGTCCCTTAAGATCAATAGGGCTCTGATACCACTTTTGTTGCACAGAATGTGCTTTGTTGCACAGAATGTGCTCTCTATTTTTTTTTTTTTCAGAGAATGCTTTTGTTGCACAGAATGTGCTCTAAAAATGTAGAAGAACAAGAGAAGATTAATCTGAAAATGCACTTGTCACATTCTAAAACTTACGAGAGGAGTACATAGCTTTTTAAAACAACAAAAATTGAATTGCACTAACTTAGTAACCGACAAAAACCACTACACCACTAACTAGCAACAAAACAGGAACTGAAAACAACAAACTCCTACTATCTTGTTGACTAAGTAAAACAAAACAACCAGCTAACAGACCAGAACAAAAAATGACCGAGAATGGTCCTTAAGACATAACCAACACCTCCTACTTTTCTGCGCTTTCTTCGGCATCAAATTGGTATTAGAGCACGGTTCAATGGCTGGTCGTCATCGACATGGACCAAACGTTGAGTCTTCTACAGCTTGAGAAAGAGATCTATGAGACATGGAGGTGGATGATTTGAGGAGACAAGTGCAGCAACTGCAGGAGCGTTTGCAACGCTTCGAACTTCTGGAACATGATGATTTGCGTCACAATTCAGAAGATGCTCTCTCTGATGAAGAGGATGTTAACCCTTTCTCTGGTGCTTGAAGTCATGCTTCGAGGGAGGAGGGACTTCCTCGATGTCAGTATTGAAGGCTCCATGAAAGTCAACAAGATTCCTATGTGAAGTTTGAAATTCTTGAATTTGAAGGGAAGATGCAACTGGAAGAATTCATGGATTGGCTACACGCGGTAGAAAGAATCTTTGACTACAAAGACATACCAACTGATCGGAAGGTGAAGCTAGTCGCCATCAAGCTCAAAAAACATGTATCTATTTGGTGAGAACATGCGAAAAAGCAAAGAGCTCGTGAAGGAAGAAGCCGTATCGTAACTTGGGAAAAGATGAGGAAAGCATTTAAGAAGAAGTTCTTACCGACGAACTATCGGCAAGACACCTTCCTTCAGTTTCACAACCTCAAACAAAAGGAGCCGTCCATGGAAGAATATACAGCGGTGTTTGGTCACTTCATGATGCTTTGTTATATTTCTGAGCTCGAGGAGCAAATTGATGCCCGCTACCTTAGTGGACTTCGCTCAGAAATTGGTAATGTTGTCCAACTTCAACCTTACTGGACTTATAATGATGTTTGCCAACTTGCTCTAAAGGTGGAACGGCAACTTAAGGAAGCTCATGGTAGTAGCTCTCGATATCGGGACAAGGAGGGCTATTGCAAAGATGGGAGTATTCCTACTAAAAATAAAATAGCCGCTTCAAAGTCCACTCCTAAGAATGGAGGAGCATCAAGTTCAAAGCCTAACTCTGTTCGGTGTTTCAAGTGCCAAGGGTTTGGACATATTGCCTCTGATTGTCCAAATCGAAAGATTGTCTCTCTAGTAGAAGAGCACGAAGAAGACAATCTTAAAAACTTCCCTAGTTCCAATGAAGGATTGGAAGAGGGAAATAAAGTTATCTATGGAGATCAAGGACAGTCTCTAATTCTTTGTCGGGTCTTGAATGCTATTCCTATTGAAGATGGTACGTGGCTTCGCAACAACATTTTTCACAGTAGATGTACTTCTCATGGGAAGGTTTGTAATGTTATTATCGATGGAGGAAGCTACGACAACGTCGTGGCTACAACAATGGTGGATAAATTGTACCTCAAGACGAAGAAACTCCCGCAACCTTACAAGCTATCTTGGCTTAAGGATGGAGTCAAAATCACCTTGGGTCCTTCCAACACAGAGAGCACTCCTAAACCATCTAATGGGGGAGGAAATAATTTACTCTCAAAATCTGAAGTCGATAAGGCTTTGGAAGATTCCTTGGAGGCATATGCTCTTGTGGTGTTAGAAGAAAATGAAGAACATTATGTTGTTCCTTCTCAAGTAGCACATCTTCTCCAAGAATTTAAGGATGTTGTTCCGGAAGAAATTTCATCCGGTCTTCCGCCTATAAGAGACATTAAGCATTGTATCGATTTTGTTTCGGGAGCCATCATCCCAAAAAAAGCCGCTTACCGAATGAGTCCTAAGGAGCATGAAGAGCTTCAACAACAAGTAGATGAACTCTTGGCTAAAGGAATGGTGGCTAAAGGAATGGTGAGAGAAAGCATGAGTCCATGCGTTGTCCCTGCTCTTCTTGTGCCGAAGAAGGATGAGTCTTGGCGTATGTGTATCGATAGTAGAGCGGTGAATAAGATTACCATCAAAGACCGCTTTCCCATTTCTCGATTCGATGATCTTGTCGATCAACTCTGGCGCTACTATCTTTCCAAGGTCGATCTTCGAAGTGCATAACATCAAATTCAAATGAGAACCGGAGATGTGTGGAAAACTGCCTTCAAAACAAGAGATGGCCTCTATGAATGGATGGTTATGCCTTTCGGTTTCTCTAACGCTCCTAGTACACTTATGCGCCTCATGAATCATGTCTTCAAACCATTTATCATCAGCTTTGTTGTTGTTTATTTTGATGACATTCTTGTTTATAGTTCTACTCCAGAACAACACTTGGAGCATCTTCGCCAAGTTTTCAAGGTTCTTCAGGAGCAAAAGTTATATGCCAACTTGAAAAAGTGTCACTTCTTTACCGATAGCCTTGTCTTTCTAGGTTATATTGTCTCTGAAGATGGCATCAAGATGGATCCTAGCAAGGTGGAAGCAATAATTAGCTGCCCGTTCTGACATCTCTACATGACATTCGGAGTTTCCATGATATGGCCTCATTTTATTGTCGTTTTATCAAGCATTTCAGCACCATTATTTCTCCTATCACCAAATGCTTGAAAGGGGGGAGTTTCAAGTGGACCAAAGAGGCGCAACAAAGTCTCGAACTCCTTAAAAAGAAGGTAACCGGGGTTCGTATTCTTGCACTTCTAGATTTTAATAAAGTTTTTGAAGTTGATTGTGATGCTTCCAATGTGGGGATTGGTGCAGTTCTTAGCCAAGAAAGAAAGCCTATTGCATTCTTTTGTGAAAAGTTGAATAATTCCCGCAAAAATTACTCGACTTATGATAAGGAATTTTATGCTATTGTTCGGGCTTTGGATCATTGGCAACATTATCTATTGTTTAAAGAGTTTGTTCTCTATTCGGATAATGAAGCCTTGAAGTATGTAAATACTTAACATAAGCTCAACAATTGGCATGTCAAGTGGGTAGAGTTTATGCAAGCTTTCACTTTTCTTATCAAACATAAAGTGGGAACTCTCAATAGTGGCAAATGCATTAAGCCGTAGACATTCCTTGCTATCCACAATGCAAGTGAAGGTCTTAGGCCTTGATATGATCAAGGAGCTTTATGAGGAAGACCCTGACTTTGGAAAGATTTGGAAAGATTGTTCAAGAGGTCCAACTTAGCAATTTTTATTGCAAGATGGATTTTTTTTTAGAAATAATTGCTGGTGCATACTGAAAAGTTCTCTAAAAGAAGCCATTATCAATGAAGCCCATGGTGGAGGCTTAGCCGGTCATTTCGGAAGAGACATGACACTCTCTTGTCAAAGAAAAATTTATCGGCCTCGAATGGAGAAAGATGTTATGAGACACGTGGAGCGGTGCCGAACTTGTCACATTGCCAAAAGCCATTCTCAAAATACTGGCTTGTATATTCCATTACCAGTACCAACAACCCCTTCGGAAGATATGAGCCTAGATTTTGTGGTTGGTTTACCTCGAACACAAAGGTGTAAAGACTCAATCATGGTGGTCGTTGACGGTTCTAAAAAATGGTGCAGTTTGTACCATGTAACAAGACTTTGGATGCTACTCATGTGGCAAATCCTTACTTTCAAGAGATTGTGAGGCTACATGGTCTTCCGAAGACGACGACTTCTAATCGGGACTCCAAATTTGTTAGTCATTTTTGGAGAACACTTTGGAAGAAGTTAGGCACCACACTTCAATTTAGCTCTTCTCATCATCTCCAAACCGATGGGCAAACTGAAGTTGTTAATTGCCGTTTGGGAAATCTTTTAAGGAGCTTAATTGGAAGTAACCTACATCAATGGGACCCCACTTTGGCTCAAGCTAAATTTGCTTACAACCAGTCTTCAAGCCAAACAACCGAGAAGAGTCCTTTTGAGATTGTGAATGGAAAAAATCCTATTAGTCCGATGGACTTAGCTCCACTTCCCATCTCTCAACATTTTAGCAGGGATGGTGAGGAACATGCCAACTATCTAAAGAAACTTCATGAACAAATTCGGGAAAGGATAATAAAGCACAATGCGAAGTGTCAAGCAAGAGCAAACAAGCATCGAAAGCATGCAGCATTTAAAGAAGGAGATTTGGTCGGGCTACATCTTACAAAGGAAAGATTTCCTCGGGGTCGACACAAGATGCTGAAGCCTAGGGCTGATGGTCCTTGCAAGGTGCTGCAAAGGATGGGCGACAACGCCTACAAAATTGAACTTCCTGGTGAGCATGCTGTTTCTGCAACATTCAATGTTGCGGATCTTTCTTCTACCATGATAATGAAGACTAAGAAAACTCAAGGACGAGTTTACGTGCAGCAGAAGCGTATGATGCTGGAGCATTTTTGAGACATCGAGTTATTGTCGATATTATTGGTACCAAGTCGGCTCTTGTCGATATTGTCATTCCAAGTCAACTCTTCGATCACAATGAACCGAAGGCTGTTCGGTTCCTTCAAAGGCCATTAATTATCCACTTTGGAAATGGTAAAGTCATGGAGACCTTTAATCGGTTACAGTTAATTCTCATATATTTTCAAGGTCTAGATAACGTCGTTCAAGTTTCTAGAGTCCTTATTTATTTATGGTTGTAAATGTTGTTTGTCTTTTCTACGAGTCTTTTGTCTTTCCAAAGAGTCTTAGTAATTACTCAAGCTTGGAGGATTGGCTCCATGCTATATATAGACGGGCTATGATGAATAACAAAGGCAGAGATATTTTGATAAAAAACTAATTGAGCTTTTAGCTTGAGAACAAGGAGGAGTTCTTGTTTTATTCTTATCACTTGGGTGGATTCCTACGGGTGACAAGTATTGCTCTTATCTCTTAGGCTAATTACTTACGAGTGGCGAGCGACCAATTTATTTCAGTTCTCACTTATGTTGCCTCTTACGTCTCTACGCTTTCTCTGGTTTCAGATGTTTAATACATGCAAGGTAAAGTACCATTGAGAAGCCTTTATAGATAGTAATGGCTGGTCGCTTTCACTGGAGGTTCGCGCTACATACATCATATGTTACGTATGAAAAGAGGCATCGGTGTATAGATAATCAAATGAATGTCTGTCTTTGATATGATTCGTATGTCTAAAAATATTGTGATCCACGCATGGATCTTGAAAAAGCAAATGTTTTGACATATTATTGTACAGATCACCCATTATCAATAAAATTATTCAATATAATACTTATTTCATCTTTGTCCAATTTTCTATTTAGTTTGTGCACTCGGACTTGCTGCACAGAGCCGACAGAGTGTTGGCTTAGATGGCTCAAGAGTTTCCTCCTCTACTTGTGGTGCTGAGCATCGAGTCTTGTCGGAAGCACCTTAACAAAAAAATCCTGAATGCAATGGGCCGATATGCGGGAGTGCGCTCTTAATATCCCTAGGGAAGTGAACTAATTAAGATGTGGGAAAGCTGGCCTGATACCACTTATATATACACACACACATACACACACAGACATACATACATACACACACATAGATATATATATATGATGAAACATTCAATTTATTTGTCTAGATTGAGACTCAACTGAGATCACAAATAACTTGAGCTAACAAGTTTTGTATAGTTAGTGCAATCTTAATTCTGCATCCCATCATATATCATATTATATAGCGTACAAATTACAATTGGACATTACCATATAAACTTCCATGCAAAAATAAATAAAATATTTATAATCTTCATAGATGCTAATTTAAGTAACCGGCATCACGCAAGCTAACCAATGTCATTGTACAATAAGAGTGAAGAGCAGGAGTAGAATATTCTCACATCAAAATTAACATTTGACGTGATTTTGGTCAACTGATGTTAAAAAAGGAAAAAGAATGATGAGTACCTACACACCGGAGATAAATCTTTTTTTTTTTCTCATTTTTTTCCCAATAAATAACATGATTACATTAAAAAAAGCATGTCAAGTTACACTGTCTGAAAAAACTGCAGATATTGTTCCTTTGCAAGCAGTGCTAAAGCATCCGTGCAACCATCCGCTTCTCTGAATATGTGCTCAATTTCGTATTCCAGCAGCTCCGCGAGCACGTCCCTGCGTTCAGCCAAAAGAGGGTCCAATAGTAAATTAAGCCTTTGACCGCCTGCAATTGCTTGACTAACAAACATGGCATCCATTTCAGTGGATAAATGGGTAACGTTATCGGCTAATTCTAATCTAAGACAATCTATTTGCACTAATTTCTGCCCCGATATGTTTACTGTCCATCGGAGCTTCTATAGTTTCTAAGAGACTTGTGCTTGTTTGTAATTCATCATAATCATGTATACTTTTTCATTGAATTTTATATAAAATGACGCAATGATATATAAAATCTGAAAATATTTTCAGTGGATGATTACCGTCTTTTCTTTTTGTGATTGGTGGACTAGGAATACTCCTAAGAACTGTAGAATGACTCCCGTTCGTCAATCTAAAAGATGGGCAAAAGTCTTGATAAGTCGTGTAATTCCCTGTTGTTGGGAGAAGATTACTTGCCTAACTTCAGAGTCTCCCACTTTCTTTTCAATAAAATACAGTTTTTCAACCATTAAGGGGCACGCTTCTGATCATAGTCAAATTGTTATTGTGCATTTTCCATGCTGTCAAAGTTGAAGTGGCCACTTAGATTCTCAACTTAGTGGAAGACTTGGAAGACTTCTTTCGAGTCAAGGAGTGGCTGGCGTCTTATGCTCAACGTGGACTCAATGATGAAACGCAACATCGACTTCACTTACACGGCATGCATTTTCATCATTAGGTATACCAGTGCCTCAAATTTTCCATAATACTTTTATGATTATTCCATTTATTGCTTATAATATCATTAATGATTGAGATACACCTTTTATTTTCTTAACCTTGAATGGTTTCTTACAAAGGGGGAATTGATGCAATTCAAGGAATCTAATCACCTAAAACCAAGACATGACTCGATGATTTTAACTCGGGGGTTAAAGACTATCGTCTTCGGATCACCCACCTAGATTTTGACTCGTTTTTTTAACTTAGTCCGTACATGAAAATTTTATGCATCCACGATTTACCTATCTAAGATAGGAACTATCGTCTTGAAAAAAGGGAGTACTAAGGCAATTAGCAAGTAAGCACGAGTTCGTTCATTTTGCTCTTGAGTATTATGAAATATATTGTCATGATTGGCTTGTCTAAATATATATTTTGATGAAGCATTCATTTTACTTGCCTGGATTGAAACTCAATTCTAGTGCCATTGTATAATAAGAGTGATGAACAGGACTAGAATATTCTCACATCAAAATTAACATTTGATGTTATAATGGTCAACGGATGTTTAAAAAGGAGAAAGAATGATGAATGCCTACACACCGGAGATAAAGCATTTTTTCTCCCTTTTTTTCCGATAAATAGCCTGATTACATTAAAAAAGCCTGTCAAGTTACATTGTCTGAAATATATGTGCTGCCGACGTCATTGCACAATAGGTCTTTAATAACATCTGGAACCGAGGAACAAATTACAAATTGCAGATATTGTTCCTTTGCAAGCAGGGCTAAAGCATCCGTGCAACCATATACTTCTTTTAGTAGGTGCTCAATTTTGCAAATGGACGCAGGGCTAAAGCATCCGTGTAAGTGAATTTATCAAATAGCAGTGCACTTTTTCTTCATCCTTTAACTTATGTCTGTTTTTTTTTCAATCAAGTCCATAAACTTCTAATCTATCTAATCGGTCTTTGAACTTGTATTGTTTTCCTAATCAAGTCAAGTGTCCATAACCAATTATGAAAAATTCGAACTTACGTGGTTGTCGAACCATGTCAAAGTTTGAGTAGATAAGTCCATGCCAAAATGCGTCTTTACAGAATATTTAGTTTGAGTGTAATTATTCGATCCACGAGAAGCTTCATAAAATACCAAAACGCGCTTCTTCCACCTTGTTGAAAAGACACAAAGGAACCAAAAAATCAAAACCAAAACGCGCTTCTTCCACCTTGTTGAAAAGACACAAAGGAACCAAAAAATCAAAAGAAAGTTTTGTCTAGTAAGCTTCGTCTTCTCCCCTCGTCCAAGAGGTGAAAAGAGAAGGACCAAAAAAAATTTTGATTAGAAAACTTGCTTAGACTTCCAAAATGAGCAGTGCAGTGCCGTTTTGGTCCACCATATGCTAACGGGAAAGTTTTACTTTTCCTCTCTTAATTTACACTTTTTCTTTCATTCAAGTTCTTGAACTTTTAATTTAATTAATCAATTCCTTAAAAATGCTTTATTTTTAAGTCCGACCTTTGGCACCGGTTCTGATAAGCTCGATCTAACATGGCTATCAAACTATGCTGGAGTATGACGTGGAAAAGAACTAGCCTCGACAAACACAGCACCATGGAAAATGACGTGAATGTTTTCCTTTACGGACATGCTACAGTTAAGAATTTTGCCTCTACTGGAGAGACCGAGGGCCGACAAATTGACAATTAAGATCAAGTAAACGATGTATGTCTTGCCATGCTATAGTATTAGGAGATGGGTTTATCAAGAGGATTCCGAAATCTGCCATGGGATGTTACTCTTGGACTAACCACAGAATACTCGACATATTGCCTCTCACTGCCTTCCTTTTTTGAATAATTTTAATATTTATAAGCAAATTGTGGTCATTTTTTTGGCAAAAAGGGAAAGAAATGGTCACGCATCCATGAGGTGGAAATTTCAGGTCGAATTCTCATGCCGTGATGGATGGGTTCATGTGCAATCATGACTATGTGTTTTAACGCGGCATCTTGTTTCTTTTTCCACAGATAGGCCAAAATTGAGAGACCCGCAAAAAAAGGATAATGTTTTAACATATGATTGCACTAATCGTGCAGTATCTATAAAATTATTGAATACAATATGTATATGATCTTTGTCTTATTTTCTATTTAGTCGGTACACTTGTAATTGCTACATAGAACCACCATGGTGGTGGTTTAGATAGCCAGAAGTTTTCTTCTCTCCTTGTAGTGTTGGGTTCAAGTCTTATTGGAAGCACTCTAGAAGTAAAATCCTGATTGGATCAGGTCAATATGAGGGAGTGCGCCCTCAAGATTGCCTCGGAAAATGAACTAATCAAGGTGTGTGAAAACTAATTTAGATACCACTTTACCGCTAAATTACGAAAACAAAGAAAATGTTACATAGAAGTTGATTGTTGTGGGGTTGATTGGTTGAACTCAAAAGTCAAGTTGCAAAGCCGAAACCTAGATTAGGAAGCGAGGCACAGAAAAATTACTATGCCCTGACTTTTGTTTTTAAACCTTAGATATGCATGAACAAATGGGGTCCTTGTGCCAGATTATGTTGAGAAGACGTACGAGATGTGCAAGTTGAAGTGGCCATCTCAGATTCTACCCTCAACTAGTGGAAGACTTGGAAGATGACTTTCGAGTCAAGGCGTGGTTGACGTCTTATGCCGAAGGCGGACTCAATGATGAAATGCAACGTCGAGTCCACTTACACGGCATGCCTTTTGAATTTTTTATCAATAAGGTGTAGCAAGTGCCTAAAATTTTCCTCTTTAAAGCAGAAGAGATCCATGGTCCGAATCTTAACCCTTAAGATAAAGTGAGGAAATGTAACTAGTATGAAATTTCATTGGCCCTTGTCCTGTTACGTCTTTTGAAGAAGGCCGTTCATCTTGAAAAATGTCGACTTAACAATAGAATTCTCGATACTGATAAACTCGCCCATCTTGAAAAATGCGCACATACAATTTTTTTTCTTCCATGCTTTATTTTTATCTAAAAATGGTGCAGTACTTACTGTAATGTCTTTATTTGATGATTCTGAGTACACGTCAATCTATTTCAATATTATCATATTATCTTTCATCTTTTTCATTTCAATTGTGTTGATATTTTTTTTTCCGATTTGTTTATTTTAAAACGAGTGTTTCTCATTTCATATTGAAAAAAATCAATGAAGTTGTGAAAAATTTGGCAGATAACTAATTCTTGCATTATTTTTTTTATTATGATGAGAAAATATTAGTTTCCTTCTTTTTCACAAACTTCTTCTTTCAAATAACATAAATATACTTAATTTTTTAATGCTGAAAGTCAAATAAATAATCTTCCATATGCTCAAGAAAATTTGATGTTTATGCAGTTTTAAAAAAAATGTGGTTTTAATGTGTGCACACACAATACGTTTTACTAGTAATCTCAACTATATGTTAAACATTGAACTATTCCTTCTTTTTGCCATAAGACACCGAACTATCTTACTTGATTTTCCTGGCAACACAAATTGATTCGATGAAAACATGAGATGTTTTTTTTAACTTATCTTGCTAAATTTAGGACTTACAACGTAAATTAACCCGTAAATCCATCTATTTATAGCATTAAACTAGTGGAAATCGTAAAATTGTCCCAATCTCAGTGCTTAGGTTAGTTCAACTGGTTTGTCACAAGGAAGAAAATTCTTCGTTGAGTTTTGTCGAGTTTGCTATTTTTTTTTTCTTTTCTACGCGAAAAAGATGGGAGGTATCATTTCACTGGTAAGTGGACCATGCCAATAATACTGGCAATGAATGGTGAAGCACGGCATAAGAAAATATAGCTTTTGACAGATGATGCCTTGATCTTGCTTGGACTCTTGACTCTCCCTACCATTTTCGAGAAAATATCGTATGGTCTTTGGACAGGTAGATGGGCTCTACAGTAAATTCTAATTGAGATGAAATATATAAAATGATTTAAATTTGTTACTCAGCCTATACACAAATTGTGTTAGACGCATGATAGCTGTTGACACCTAAATTTTGGCGCATCATTTAGTGTTAATTACATAGAAAATTAGGGATTAAATTTTTAACCCCTAAACAAAAATATTATAATTGCATAGCATATAGTTTAGGTTTATATAGATTAATTGCATTCCGCATCGGATCGGCGGTGGTAAGCGAGCTTAAAATTCACCACGTAAATCGAACTCGGGCACCGAACGAGACTCGGCTCACTTGGAAGGCAATGACCGAAAATTACAAATCAAAAAGGGCTGGGTTGTCTTAATTTGAGCTTAAATTAGCCCATTATGCTTAATTAAAGAAAAGCCCAAATTAATTCAGCCCACTTAGAATTAAATTAAAGCTTAAATCTAAGCCCATTAGGACTAGAAAGCCAGGCTAATTGACCTAGGTTTACACTATAAATATATGTTTATGTCTCATAATCAAGGGGAAGCTCTTATAATTTTCAGATCAAATTTTTTTAGAGAGATACACGAGTGAATCACTTGTGAGAAAGAGAGAGAGAGGGAGACCGGCGAAGCCACCGCCACCGCCACCGCCGTTCGCGCCCCTCTACTGCCGCGCTCACCACACCACCGCGCCGCTCCGCCACACGCCGCTGCCCGGAGAGCCGCCGGTACTGCCACGCATAACCGCACATCTTGAAGCTTCCACTCCCTCTGTTTCACTCTCCGCGTTTGGTCTCTTCACGTCCATAAGCAGCAACACCTGCGGTCTCGCTCTCTGCAAGAGGAGATCAAGGCTGAAGTCGGTCAAAATTTCTCCACCGCTCAGACCTTGAGGAGAACGAGACAAACCGAGGTGGAATTGGGAGCCTAAAAGAAAAAGGCAAAAGGAGAAATCTTGGTGGCTGGAGAGGATTATTCATGGAGGCATCCACTTCTACATTATGAGAAAAGCATATGGAGAAGATTATTCTCTCTGAGCAAATCAAGACTTACACTTATTTTTTCTCACTTTTGTTTGTTCCTCACGATCTCTCATGGATGGTCTCATGAATTATCCATGTTACCACTTTGACTTCTTCTACATTTGGACACGCTCAACACATATACATGCGAGATACACGATACAAAGGGCAGTGAAAGTTTTACTCTTGAAGTCCTCGAAGCCGAGTTCCCTCTCTGCCATCACAACGAGCTGCACGTGATCCACATCGAGCTCGACGCCGAGAGAAGCTGCTTGTGATCCACTGCTAGCCACCATTCGTCCCACCGCTGCTCATCCCAATCCGCAATCTCGATCCGCTGCAAATTCAAATTAGGAAAGAAATTTGCAATTCAGGTAATTATCCTATCTCAATTTGATTTGAATATTTGGTTGTCTATTTTGTGCTTATTGATATCTAATTTTGCATATTTGGATAATAAGCATTATTCTAATTAGGATTTTATTTCTTTTGAAATCTTGGATATCTAGTACTTTTCAAATTTGAATAAAATTTAGAATTTTCAAAATCTTTTGAATATATCCAAGATATTTAAGATATCGAGAATTTTTCAAAATGTGATCGATTAGGAAAATTTCCTAATCTGCAATCGCACATGTGGAAATAAATCTATCTATCAGGTTTTAGATAGAGTTATTTCCATAGCGGGTATTTTGAATTTTAGAATCGATCTGTCAGGCTTCGGATCGAAACTTAATTCGAAAGATTTAGCGGTTATATTTTTTTTACTTGATTTTAATTTCGAATTTTGATTAAAAAAACCAAAAGATTACTCTAGAATAGGTTAATTTCTTTAGTTTAAAATTGCATGCTTAGATAATTGGCATTTTTAATTCCGAATTTCATTAAAAAAAAATACAAAAAAAAATAATATGCTTGTCATTAGAAATAGGTCACGTCGTCGTATGACATATAATTTGCATGTTAGGTTGCATTAATCGCATGTCAATTTTTGCACGTCATTACATATAGGTTAGCTTTCATTTAAATAAGTGAAAATAAAAAATTTCTGTACCTTTGAAAGTCTAAGTTAGGATTTATCAAAATTGTCAAATTAAGTATTTTTCTTGAAATTAGTACCGAAAGGGCGTTAGGGAATCTAGCGTAATCAAGTCCCCAAATCTATAATTTCTAGTTCGCAGGAATAAAATAGTACTCCCGCTATTTTATTTAGGTTTCTAATCAACCTACCTTAAATGATTAGTGGTGACTTTCATTGAAAATATTTGCACGCTTACAATTGGACTTAAGTTGCAATTTGGTAGAGTTTGGGAGAACTCGAGTTAGGTTAGTTAATTTAATTGATCTAGTAATCCATTAGCCTAAGATCGAAAACTCGATTTTTTAGGTTGCGACAATAGCGCACGTGATATAATTAAGAGAGAAACTTCACTAATCAAAAATCAATATGAAATAATGAATGAGAAAATGAGTCTTAAACTTGATGAATCCCAAAACAAAATGAATTTTTTGGTGATAATTTCAGGTGAAGCAAGGAGAGAATAGAAAGTACAAGTGAGTTTACAGTTAAACAGACACGGCCCCACCTATAAAACTGGGCTTATCGATGAAAGTCCGCAGAAGCAACTCACGTGGATGAACAGACAACGTTGAACAACCTCTGTACTTGAAATTAAGCCTTGAGGCTGTGAGTCAAAATCAAACGACATGAACAATTTTACATGGGAGCTTGTCGCCAATTTCCAACATGTCGCCAAAAGAAACGAATTGATGCTATATTGAAAGTATGACAGAGAAATATAGATAAAAGGGGATAATGCCAAGCCGCTGCCCTCGTGCCCCATATAATCAAAGAAATGTTTATACGGTCTAACATCATGCAGTTTTCAAGCCCATACAGAAGGCATACATAAAATCTATGAAAAGTATTGGGGTCAAGCACTTTGAATGGCCAAGTAGCAAGATATTTCCATTGACAGAACAAATTGTTGCTGCCTATAAAAAGCTTCTCCGTTGCACTCTCCCACGAAAACTCACTTCAGTAACCAAAAAGAACAAAACACAAAAGTAGAAAAATATGGTAGCCTTATCATTATATCTGCTGCTTACTTGGATGTTCCTACTCTCTCTCTTTCGTACTAGGCTTGCTGAGGTATCATGTCATGCGGATGAGAGCTCGGCCTTAATGGAATTCAGGAGAAGTTTCAGAACCAACACGACAGATTCGCGATGCGTTTATCCAAAGGTCCACTCTTGGTCTCTGGATGGAAGCGGAGATTGTTGTTCGTGGGACGGCATCAAATGTGATGAGGTCACCGGCCGAGTGATTACCCTCAACCTCAGTAGCAGTTGTCTCTCAGGCACCATAAGTCCGAACACCACTCTCTTTCGACTCGTTCACGTGGAGTCGCTCAATCTTGCTTACAACAACTTCGACTTCTCCCCGATCGCATACGGCTTTAGCAATCTTTCGAGGTTACAGTACCTTAATCTCTCCTACTCGGATTTTTCTGGTGAAATCCCTCATGATATCTCGCAGCTATCCCGGTTAGTTTCTCTCGATTTGTCCACTTCTTGGGACATGACACTTCATTTGCCCAACATGGGTCACCTTGTTCATAATTTGACTGGGCTAAAAGAACTCCATCTTTCTTTTGTAAGCTTGTTATCACCTGTCCCTCATGTGCTAGCGAACTTCTCTTCCTTGACATCGCTTGGGCTTGAATTTTGTGGATTGAATGGAGACTTTCCGGTCAGCATTTTTTAGATGCCAAACTTGGAAATCCTTGACATTGCTGGCAATTCCGACCTTTCTGTTTTTTTTCCCAAATCGCATTGGGGTTCTCCATTGAAATCCTTATACCTTTACTTTACCAATTTCTCGGGAGAAATACCCGCTTCGATTGGAAATCTTAGTCTCTTGAACGAATTATACGCTAGTGAGTGCCATTTGTCAGGATCACTTCCCTCTTCAATGGGTAATCTTTCTCATCTCAGTGTACTAGTCCTCGCCGGAAATAACTTGCAAGGTCAAATCCCTGTTTCCTTTGCTGATCTTACCCAGCTTTCGTGGCTAACGCTCTCTTCCAATAACTTGACTGGTGATACTTTGGAGTGGGTGGTCAACTTGACAAAACTTACCGACTTGGAGATTTCAGGTAATAGTTTCTTCCTCTCTGCCGGTTCGGTCGGCTCTCTTCCAATAACGCTCCTCTTGTCTTGTGTCTTTTTTTTCTTTCTGTTTGGTAGATAATCGGCTAAGCGGTGGACTTCTATCTTCATTTGAGAACCTGAAGCAGTTGACTTTTCTCGACCTTTCTGGCAACGACTTGCGTGGTGATATTCCGGGCACATTCTGGAATCTGAAGGATCTTGAACAGCTTAACCTGGGGTCACTTAATCTCAACAGCGTTCTCGATGCAAATGATCTATTCAAACTCAAGAACTTGAGAGGTTTAGATTTGTCCTTCAACAATATATCGTTCACCAAGTCATTCATCAACACCACTGCATCAAAGCTTTACTACTTAGACTTGGATTCATGCAACTTGACTGAGTTCCCACAATTTATAGGCTACTTAAGCAAATTGGAGATCTTATACCTACCACACAACGGAATCCGAGAGACCATTCCTAGGTGGATGTGGAACAATAGCAAAGAATCTCTCTGGTATATAGATCTTTCTCACAATCTTTTAACCGGCTTTGAAAACAACCAGACCGATCTTCATTTGCCGAGCTTGAGGTGTCTTGACATTAGTTCTAATTCGCTAGAAACAACCCTCCCTATCCCACCCCGCTCGGTCGCGGTATACAACATCTCCAACAACTTCCTATCTGGGGAAGTTCCAACATCCATTTGTGAAGTTAGCTCTCTTGCGGTGCTTGATTTGTCCAACAATGCTCTAAATGGCACACTTCCTCCTTGTTTGGGAAGTATTGGTCCTTTGATTTTACTGAACCTCGCAAGAAATAAATTTGATGGCATGATTCCTCACGTATACCCCGATGGTTGTGCATTGAGGATGATCGACCTAAGAGAAAATCGACTCAGAGGGATTGTTCCGAGATCTTTAGGAAATTGCAAAATGCTGGAGTATTTGAATCTTGGTGACAACCAAATTAATGATACATTCCCATTTTGGCTATCGGAATTGGCCTACCTAAAAGTTATTGGGTTGCAGTCCAATAAGTTCCATGGTCCCATTGAAGGTCATCTAAGTCATCTTAACTTCACCAATTTACACATCCTGGACCTTTCGAACAACAGCTTCAATGGTAAACTTCCTTCCAAGTTGTTACAGAGTTGCCGTGCCATGAAGTTTATCGATGGTCAAGATGAGTTGGCATATATGAATATACATCAAGCGATTGATATGTCTGCTGGTTTGGTAGTTGACGGAAGTAATATAACTTATGCGATGACATTGATGAATAAGGGCATGGAAAGGGAATATGCGAAGATTCCAGACATTCTTGTGGCAATTGACCTCTCTAGTAACAAGTTCAAAGGTTTCATTCCTGAACTCATTGGAGATTTGAAGTCTCTTCGTATGCTCAACCTTTCAAACAACTTCCTCACCGGTAGCATCCCTACTTCCTTGGCCAACCTGACAGTGCTTGAATCATTGGATCTTTCCCTGAACAATCTCGTGGGAGAGATTCCTCAACAACTAGCCAGCCTCACATTTCTTGAGGTTTTTGATGTCTCTCACAATCAACTATCGGGACCAATACCACGTGGAACACAGTTTGACACATTCGATAGTAGTTCATTTGCGATGAACGAGGGGTTGTGTGGAAGTCCTCTGCCAAATAAATGCACAATTGGTGAAAGCGCTGCACCACCACCATCATCTTTCAAAGTAGATAATGAAGTAGAGTCTCTATTCGACTTGGATTGGAAAATCGTGCTGGCTGGCGCTGGAGTTGGGTTTTTGGTTGGTGTTGTGCTAGGGAACCTGATCATTGACGAGAAGAGTAAGTGGTTCTTGCACTACTCCAAGAGAATGGCAAAAGCATGGAAAAGGTGAGGAAAGCTCTAGCAGGCAAGAGAATATGCAGCTAGATACTTAATGCATACATGCATGTCTGAAGACTCTAATCTATGTTTGTTTGCATGGTTCAGTATACTATTATGGAGATGTTGTTTTGTTGCTTGTGAAAGTTAGTTCTTTAGGTTCTTAGAAAACATTTCTGTCCATATATACATCAGCAATCTCATAATGTATTGCTGTAATAGTACTAGCCAAATGACTCACGGACATAGAGGATTTTACCTAGGACCTGGTTTATCTATCCATTTTTTCTGAAAGCTTGTAGATAGTACGATTTAGAGACGTAAGTGAGATAAGTGGACACTAATGAGAAGCCAATTATTATACACGGTCGAGGATGACGTAGAAAGTTTTATCGTCCATGGAAACCAAGGAGATTGGTGTGAAATCTTCAGGGTTTGTAAGTAGAAAGCGCCTCAAGTTGTTTTCGTAGAGCTATCCGCCTTTAGTTAAATGTAAAATTGTTAGCTTAAAGAGCATATAATTTGATAAGTGATTTAGTTTAACAAGCATAAATGTGAACATGAAATCTAGGAAAATAACGATTTCAACAGAACTTTCTACAATTGAACATAATTAGAAGGATAATATTGGAACAAGTAGAGGAGTGAGCAGGGCCCATGGAAGTCCCCATCTCCATTCTCGTCCCATGCCTGCGAAGTGCGGGGGTTAGAGCGATAAAAAAAATGGATTATATTCGTGCCAGTTCTTTTAATAAGAAAGACGAAAAATAAGTAAAAAGGGGAGAGATAAAAGGGTACCATTCGCACCAATTAATGACACGAGTGAGATGGATTGAATCTGAACTCACAAACTTGTATTTAGAAGTAGGAATTGCTAAGGAAATAGTTAATGATCTATGAGAATTCAGAAAAGACCTTTTCTTTCGGTGGATGATGATCCACTTCGGATCCTGACGACATTGGAAAGAAGAGAAACAAAAAGGTACATGAAAAGGGTGCATTGAATTTGCCATGGCCCCATTCATTCCAAGTCGTTATAAAAAGTGGAGGAATTCATTATGCTCGCATGTGAGGACCAATTTGTTGATGGAATTGAAGTGCATTCCTTACATTTGGAGGTGAATGAACAGCTTCATCATTTCCATTTCAGTTAGCTGAGGAATAACTTCAACAGCCTAAGCTTCTCATCTCTTCACATATGCTTTGAAAGATTCCGTTGGCTCCTTTTTCGTGCGGGCTAAATCCTCACGAGATAACATAGTTTCTATGATATAGAATGGTATTGCTGGAGGAATGCACAAGATATCTCCCTTCAACTCTTCATTAGATTTATCTTTCTTTTCGAAGAACCATTGTAGTGCACGCCTTGTGAGACTCTCTTGAAATGTTCGAATCATCAGCGGTGCTTGATCAGCGTATTGTACCATCTTGATATTGTAATATTGTAGATGCGCCTTCGTGAAGGTCATGCCATCATATTTGTGGAAGTCAGGCACCTTAAATCTTCAAGGAGCCTTAACCTTGCTAGGGCGAAACGAACTTGCCACGTTTTGGGTAGATATTTTCCCGTTTAGATACACCACCGGTCTTTTCAGTGTAGCATCGAACTCTATTATTTCGGGTAAACTAGATTATTGAGACGACATCTTGTTTCCCCCCTTTAGGTCGGAGGTTCCCACTTAAATGAAGCAACCACGTTGTTGCGGCGCTTTTGCTTACTGAGACGAGCAACTGTAGCACGCAACTAATCAACTTGATTTTGGAGACTTGCAATTCGCTTGTTCATGCCATTGAGATCCATTTGCGATGCGACATTGTCACCTAGTTGGTGGAATAATAAAGCAATAAGCATAATGACTTAATGGGACCGGTCCATGACGATGGTCGAATGGCCAATTTTTTTTTTTTTTAAATAGGAAAAGTTTACTCAATTAAAGACATTAAACATTATAAACCTATAACGAAATATCTGTTAAAAGTCAAAGCAAGAAACGATCATTGCCGGGGATCCGATCATAAGTTTTGAAGATCGATTAGCCCGACTCGAGATGGGAAAATTTCCTAATTGGAATTATACTGAAATCTCAAACAAATCATGGTTAAAAAAACCGTTCATCTTAGGCAATTTAAATATTCAATCGAATTAGGAAATTACCTAGATTATGAATCCAACTCAAGAGTGAGCGGTGACAGGGAGAACACGTTCACGAAGGAATCCCGCGACGGTGCAAGAGACTTGGGCTTGGCTATGGTTTGCCGGACTAATGTTGGAGACACGGCATGGACAAGGCAGCACTGGCGTTGCAGCAGCAAGGTCTGGAAAATTTCAGCGAGAACTCCAGTGAATCGGTAGCTGCTCGCTGAAGGTGGCCCAGCAAAGGTGTTAGTGACAACTTGGACGTCACCGGGAAGCTTTGTAAGTTGCCGGAAAAACCTGCACAAGTAAGATTCAAGAGCTTTTAGCAAAAAAAGAAGTAAGATTCAAGAGCGGCCGCAAGAAGAATCACGCCACAACCTGCGACAGGGACTGGTTATACGCGATCAGCAACAAAGATCACGGACAAATGCAGCTATGTCAAACTGGCCACGACGCTTCCGTCTGGCAACAGGAGCAACAGCAGCCAGACAACAGAGACCACCATGTGGAGCAAGAGCAATCCGCAAGACCTGGGCAACGAGCGGCAATGGTGTGCTCCAGGAACTGCACCAAGAAAATCAGCAACGAGCAGAGACCGGCTGCTAGTGACAGGAACAGAGATACGGCCAACAGGAGAAGGGATGTTGCGGAATAGAATTGCAACAGCACAGGTGGTGATTCACGGTCGGTACAGGCGGGACATTTTGGCGACCAGCAATGAGGCATGTCACATTTCTAGAAAATGTTTTTCATGAATATTTTCCGGTATTTGGCCGAAACCTGAAAATGAACCGGAAAACATTTTCCATTATTTGGTAAAGAAAACATTTTCCTTCCTCATTCCATTGTTTTCCATGTACACTTGAACACTCCAAACCAAAACTAAGCAAAACTTCGGACCGAAACTCAACACTCTCCAGCGCACTACACATATCATCACGTATTCTGATACCAACCAAAAACTTGTACGTTTTTTCATGAATTGAACAACGGAGCACACGTACGTTAGAACCGTACATGAGCCCTTCATACTTAGAATAGCGTACAAATGTTTTTCTCCGCATCTCCGGCCACCACAGTATTCCCATCGTCAATTGCCAGCCATCACATAAACACGATCAAAACCATGATGACTGACAGCTCAGAAAACAAAAGTTGGAACGGAATCAAAACAGAGAGACTATAATAAGGCTTACAAGACACGATTACATTCAATTTCGTAAGTGGCTGATCCAGCACTTATATTGATATAATTCATAATGTATTGTTCGCTCAAATAGTAGCATCCAATTTCGTGAGAAGCAAAAAAGGAGAGGAGGAAGAAGATTGAGATAATTATACAGTGGCAAAGAGGCTTCTCCATTGCAATTCAAAGATTCCCGATACGACGGGCACCAAAAGCCGATCCAATTCCCACTCGATATGAGCGACCAAACACAGTGTAAAGCAGAACTTCAAATGTGGAAAAGAAACACGCGATGGAGAGAAATGCGAAAAGAAGGAACGAATAGACTGAGCCCCTTCACCTCTCGAGGACTCATCTCTCCGGAGATCACGCGGACCGAAGAAGATGACTATCTGCAGAACGAAGATCAATCGATTTCGCTTGTGTGCAGGACCAGAGAAGACGGCTTGTTGCAGATCAGTGGATCACTGCTCGTCCGAAAGCAGTTCATTGCTCGACACTGCAAATGAGGAGCAAGAAGGCGGGGGAGAAGGAGAAAGCGTAGAGGTGGAGAAGGACGAATAGTAGCTCTTGGAGGCGGAAAGGTGAGGAGCAAGCACGCGAGAAGAGGAAGTGGAGGACGGGAGAAGTGCATTTCCTAAAGTCATTTCCCCCCATTTTGATGGTGTTTTTTCTATATGATCTTTTGAGCGAGCCAGCTTATATTCTCCACCAAAATCTTCACGATCCTTCGGATTGGCTCTCTTTTCTAAACCGAATTGAACTCGGCTTGTTGTTCATTTTCGATCTCTCGAGCTCAATCTTCGGGAATCTGCCAGCAACCTTTATCTAGTCCAATGTGGAATTGATCTTGGCATCACTGTAAATTCAAATTTGAACCAAGACTAATCAAGGATGTACCACTGTGGATCATCCTATCTCGAAAATATATTTGGCCGTCCTCGTCCCCCAATTTGAAACTCTAATCCGCAAAGTCCAATATTAATCCTTATCATGGCCGACTATATAGGAAGGTAACGGGAGGCGCGCTCGTCCGTGATATGGAAAGGTCATGTGAGTGGCATGTGCGACGTGTGGCCTAAATGAAATGTGAACTATTGCAAATTGTATTTTTGTCTAAGGATCAAGGATCAAGTCGATTCCTAATTTTCTTACGCAATAAAGAATTAAATATGGTGTCAAATAGCGTGCAAGGCATCATGGAAAAAAAAAAGCTATTTTTCACATCATATTCTGGCATTATCTAATGGCCATCTCAATGCGAATTGACTAGTCGGAAGGAGCTAATTAGAAAATTTATATAAGCTTAAGGACTTGACAACAAAAATATATATAATTATAAATATTTCTTTATTATTATCCATGGATGTTATACACATCCAACGGTAATTATAAATTATATAAAATGATATTTAATTGGGTAGTATATCTACTATATATATATATATATATATATCATCAATTCCTTGTTTGTTCTAGATTTTATATAGATAATTAGTGGTTAGGCTTGTTCTGTATCTTTGTTTCTGGCGATTTGATTCCCACCAAATTCTTCGCGGCTTGGATGGCAAAAAAGCTGCATTGGGATTAGGCAGATGGTCCGTAGTATATACCAAAATATGTAAAATGTACGTATTGATTTTGGTCATGGATAAATAAATGTTTTGCAATGAATGGAGCATAATACTCCAAGAGTCCATCTTAGTGCAACATCTAAAACTATCACACAATGATTTGAGTTGAGTTCTGAGAGATACCATTTGAATTGGTCGATTGATTATCAATCAGTGAAGGAACAACTTGGAAGATGAATGGTGTCCCGTGTCTATGAGTATGAACGCGTAAGTATATGACGATGGAATGCTGTAAAAAAGTATTTGAGATCGTCAAACTTTAGCTTTCTCAGAGAAATTATTTCATTGATTTACTTGTGGATCGAATTAAGGGTGAATAAATTATTTATATTTTTTGACCAAAAAAAATTATTTATATTTGCAAGAGAAAAATAATCATCTAATAGATTTTATATTTGATATTCAGTCGGTCTCTTTAATGAGGAGTCGATTTTTATGTACTAAAATTTAATAATTATAGTTTAATATATTTTAGTTTTTGTAATCGATTGGATCTCATATGCACGCTCAAGAATCATGAAAAATTTCCTATACAACGTCTCTAAGATTTTTGGGTCACTTTTCATTGATGTTGTATAGTATAATATAAATGAATACTAATTTAAGGTCACATAGGGTAAAATGCGTATTAATTTTAATTTTTCAGGTTTACTCCCACTTCATGAGAGTGATATATATATTTTTTGGTCGATAAAACAGAAATTTCATTAACTCAAAGAAAGACCATTCACATCACAAGATAAAATATCCAACGAAAGTTTCAAGGGACAAGATAGCCAATTTGAGGGAAATTCCTTCTTTCGCTGGGCCTTAGCCACCCAATTCGCGAGCCTAGTTGCATCTCTTGGACATTGGGCTAAGTTCACAAATTTCGGTTGGACCAATTTTGCTTTGCACTCATCAATCTTGGCCCGTAGTTCCCATGGGCTCTGCTTCTTCCACAATGCCTTCATGTACTCAGAAGTTGTCACGCCCCGTACCCCACGAAACGCAAGCATCCCACATGAGGTCGAATTTGTTGCGACATCCCAGGACGCATCGATGACCTAACGCCCAGTAATTAGAGATCAATACACAAGCGGAAGAACGTATATAAATATATATACACCCGTACAATAAACAAGACAACTACGGATAGCGCAACAATGAAAACCATTACGATTAAAAACTAACTTTTGCATTACCATAAAATATTTACAATATTCATTACAGAGAAAATAAACTGCAAACAAAAAGATCAACGACTACAATATCATAGGTCTCAAAATGTGCCTCACTCACATCTATCCAAACTAAAGTGTAATATCTAAAATACATCTCCCCGCTCCCTAAAGGGTAAACTGGTATCGTCTTCTTGAGCTGATGGAGAATTCAAAAACGGATCGGCGCCTCTGCCATCCTCATTGCCGGGGGTCTAAAATGTCGGTTTTCCACAACCATGAGATAATTCTCAGCAAGTAATAACCCTTAAACCTAAACTATGCTAATATTTACCTCATGACAGGCGAATAAAACAGACAATACAACATCACAAATAATTGACCTAGGCCTTCGGGCCCAGATCGAGCATACAATTGACCTTGCAAGTTAGGCATTTATAATAATAGTCACAGCACATACGTGTACACACGGTCACACATACGTCAGACGCATGTCCATATTCATTAATGCTATTCTCACATACGAATCACCGATATGCACAATGACCTTCACACTTTGACACACCAATGCCGTGCTCATGATTTAGCTAAACAATGCACTCTGGCACACGGCTCGTTCTTGCAATTTATAAACCGACCCGAAGGCCAATAGATATTATGGCTCGAAAGCCCGACCCAAAGGCTACGACCCGAAGGCCAATAGATGTTCCGGCTCAAAAGCCCGACCCGAAAGCCACGACCCGAAAGCCAACAAATGTTCGGACCTAAAGGCCACGACCCGAAGGCCAATAAGTATTTTGATCAAACAACCATACTTGCACACATTTCAACCTCATGCCCATTCTCAGCATGCGAATACTTGACCATAATTATTCGCACTTAGGCAATATGCCATACACAATGAATGCCAAATTTCTCGAGAACACATAATCATCAAATGGCCAAATCAACGTGCAATTCAATATATCCAATCAATTCAACAGTTCAATTCAGCCACGGCATGCTCAATTATGCCATTTAATACATTGCAACAAGACATGTCGTTCACCTTATTAGTGCACACAATCTTGCACATTCAAGGCCCGCTATTATTCAATCATTCTCGGCCCTCCAGTATAAATGTGGCTTCATGCACTTGATCACAATTAACACAAATCAACCATTGAACCAATCAAATCAAGCAACCAATGCCATAATTCAATTAAACCCCAAACTTAGCCAAATTATTGAAATTCGGTTCTACATAAGACAGCCACAAAACAGCCTAATCCAAGGCATTAAACCACCTCCAAATCAACCTATTAAGTCCTAAATATACCTCATAATCATTGGGTATTCAATAATCCACAATTAGAACAATTTCTAATCTAATTAAACCCCAAATTCACCTATTTAGAAAATGCAACTTAGACTAATTAGGGTTTAGGGATTTAATACTCGCCTAACTAACTTGAGTCGACGGGAACGGGTGACCAATCGCCAGTGAATGACAAGATCGGCGGCGGCGTTCCGACGGTACGGACGGTGTACGGACGACGTACGGATGGCGTCCTCACGGCTGACCTGGTGGTGAGGCGAGGTCAGGCGGCGCCGGCGACCAGCAGCTCCGACGATGGCGACTTGCTCCGACGACTTCGCGGCTCAAACAGCTAGGAAAGAGAGAAAACGGCGAAAAAAGGGAGGAAACGAGAGAGAGAGGGAGAGATGGCGGGGTGGGATGGTACTGGTGGTGGTGATTGGACGAGGCATCAGCGGCGGCAGCTGGTAGTGCTTCGGTGATGGCTAACTCTAAGTGGCCGTGAGGGAGAAGCCGGCGAAGAAGGAGAAAACGTGGAGGGAGAGAAGGAAGGGGAGTTTTGGTTGGGGGAGTGGCCGAATGGGAATGAGGAGGGAGAGTGGCTGGTCCAACCTTGGTCAATTATGGGGGTAGTGGACGCCACGTGTCGCCAATCCGGGAAATTTGACTAAAATACCCTTAATCCAACGGTCTTGGTTGATCTTATTCAAATAATTGAGGGGCAAGATGGTAATTAGGTCCAATAATTGAGCTGAATTATCTAAATAATTATCCTCAAAATTTTCCCAAAATTCAAAACTAAAAATGGCCTAAGGGCAAATTAGTCATTTTTCCGGTCCAGGGTTGAAATTCCATTTTTCGCCTGTACCTACCCAAATGTGTGTGGCCAACATAATATGGCATCAGAATTGTGAAATTAGTCGCACAAGTCCATGAAAAGCGACATCGAAGTCCAGGGGCAAAAATATAAATTTTTCTGATTTCGGTCGAAATTTCAATTTTTGACTGTACTAGTCCAGAATGTATGTGGCCACACCAAAACGACACTGGCCACGAAAAATAGTTGCATACGATATTAGAAATCAACGTGAAGGTCTGGAGGGGTAAAACCGTAATTTTTCACTTCCGGGCCAAAATCCCATTTTTCAGCCATACCCACTCCAAACATACGTGGCCACTCTAAAATGACATCGGCCTCATAAAATAATCGTAAACGTCCACGAAATTTTGACATTGAAGTTCGGGTCCAATTTCGCGATCAAATTTGCTCATTTTAAAATTTTAGGGCTTCTCACTAATGGACGGCTGTTTAGGGGTTATGCGTATCGACCTAGGGTTGTCTGTGTCGCAATGGCCTCGATTCTCGAGAGAACACGAAGAATTATCACTAGTGCCGGAGGTCGCGATCGTTCGGATCAGATTCGGGATACGTTCACCACGTGTACTTTCGGTCGTGCGGAATCACCCGTGATCCAATCGTACGTCGTTGGTTAAATCAAATCCATCACCCTCCTAAGATCGGCCCACATTGGCTCAAAATATTTCCTCGTCGTTTCTCGGAATCGGTGCCCAAATCGCAATTGGGTCCTTGGTCCACGTATCGGTTTTCTAATTAGTCATTCCCTACAGGTTAATATCCCGAGAGAGCTCAATTTCGGGCGAGACTTACTAAAATTAAATGAGAAATAATATCAATATTATTGATCTTGGAAACGAGTCGAAATTCGGGATGTTACAGAAACGACGTACCATGAAAGAAGCATATACAAAATTTAAGACTCCGTTTATTTCGTGAAAAATGAATGATTTGAAAAATATTTTTAAGAAAATGATTACTTGTTTCGCTTGAAATAATTAGTTGATGAAAAATATTTTTAGTATCGTCAACAATTTATGTTTAAACATTTCCGCAAATGAAGTAATTTTATTTCGTTCACTTATTTTTGTAAGCGATACAAGCAGTCACTTTTTTAAAAATATTTTCCAAAAATAATTCATTTTCTGGGAAACAAACGCAACTTAAGCCATATACCTTTGAATATAACGGTGCTCAATTATTAACATTCCATCAATCTATTACGACTACTTGGAGGGAAGAGAATAAGGATATTATCAACGGATTGACAAGAGATGAACATTTCAAATTAACCGGAATACGGACTCGGGAACGACGTTTGGCCAGTTAACGTGCCTTCATGTACTTAGAAACGACGTCAAGATCATTCCTCAATGGCCGAAACTATCCATGCGAAAAGAAAAAAAGACCAAAGCAAAGAGAATCAGGGAAAGCAAAGAGAATTACCGAAGGAGATGGTCTTTTTATTTTTATCTGATTTCTTCAGCGAAAAAATTTTGAACTTATTTTTATCTTTTGATATAAAATTAATTTTTTTAATATTTTGACGACATATTCATGTGGAAAATCAATACAATAATCTCTTAGTGTCATCCATCAATATCTTGTCTCATACATATACCATATCCTAACTCAATTTACGTGAATAGTTTTGTTTTTTTGGCTGAAATTTACGTGAATAGTTTGCAACAATATATCTCCAACCTTTCTAACCTGCTCCTAAATTCTGCAGCATTCTAACACGTTTACCAGAATAAATTGCTAGACGAAGATATAATGCCTGAATTATGGTATATCATTCGAGAAGAGCTTTGTCCGTGTGCGTTTCTTGAATGAGTGTCAATAGCGTGTGGGTTCATGTTCATCACATCGATGAGAGCACGTAATTCACACAGAACGATGTTGAATGTTGCAGAAGGGCTTCGAAAAGACACTTTGCTGAAGCAGATGATGACCCCCACCCGATGTGAGACCCTCATGCTACCATAATTGTGAGATTTTGTGAGATTAATGAGTTTTTATATAACAGTTTAAACTTTTAGAACGGTTGACAGTGATTCCATAATATCTTCTCTGTTTGTCCTCTTCTTGAAGCCAAACTAACCATGGCACGTGAGGACACTAGGTTCATGTAATACATCCTAATTAAATGAACAAAAAAAGCAGAGAGATGAGAGGAAGTAGTGAAGGAAAAGTGTACCACGACTACGAATATATAAAATCAACTAAAGAAATCCAATCCCCACTCTCAACCAAGACCAAAACTCTAGACGGTCTCGACTCCTAGCATGGCCAAGTAAAATCCTAAATGCACCGTATCGATATAGGTAAGAGACAACATTCCTCTATCTACACAATGTCTCATTTGATATCTTAACAATTCTCAACATTTTATCATTAAACAAAACAATTCAAGTTACATTATATGAAATTTATGTGCTACTAGTGGAGTCATTATTCAAGAGGTCTTCAACAATATGTGGAACAGAGGAATAGAAAAAAATCGCAGATGTTGTTTCTGTCTAAGCAGGGCCATCTGTGCAACCATCTGCTTCTCTGAATATGCTCAATTTTGTTTTCCCACAGCTTCGCGAGCAAATTCCTGCATTCAGCCAAAAGGGGTTTCATCAGTAAATTATTCTCATGAGTACTTGTAATTGCTTGAATCATAGACATGGTGTCCATTTAGATGGGTAAATGGATAAGATTATTGGGTAATTCTATACTAAGGCCATCTCTTAGCGCCATTTTCTATAGCGATGTGCTGACCATCTGTCGGAGCATCTATAGTTCCTGATAGATTTATGCCCATTCGTTGTTCATTGTAATCACTTTTTTTTTATCATTATTTTCTTTTTGTGATTTGGGTACCAAGAGTACTCCTAGGAAGTGTAGAATGACTTATGTTAGTCAATCTAAAAAATGGGCGAAAGTCTTTTGGCGGGTCTCATAATTTTGGTCTTTGCGTGTAAAAAGATATGGGATGACATTTCCGTTGAAAGTGAAAGCGAGAATGAAAGTGAAACGCAGCAATCAAATTGACCCAATTAGAAAGCATGTGTAGTATTGAGGTTGACATACTAATGTTGTTCTCTTTTGTGCCTTGCGCATATGTCATTGAGAGCATCTATGGTACCAACCGTGATGTCATATACTAAAAGATCTTATTAATAAGCGCCTTTATGATAATTCTTAGATACATTTAATGATAAAAATATTTGATATTCAAAATATTGATTATGAATGTCGTAAGAACTGTTACTGCATTGCATATTGTAATGTTTCTTTGTTTGGTTTGTTAATACATATCTCAGGGATAAATTTTAGTTAGATCCAATAGTTAAAAAGAAGGATACAACATCTAATTGATAAAGGCGAACCCAAAATTGTTCCACGACACATGGGGGTGACTAAGTCAAAGTCTTCACATATATGGTAGAGTCATAGTCTTGACATACGCTTAAGATATATGGTAGAGTCATAGTCTTGACATACGCTTAAGATATATGGTAGAGTCATAGTCAGAGTTAAATTAAAGCCCTTAATCTTTCCTGTTCCACGATGAGAAATCAAGTAAGGGTAGACGAATAATGTTAGGCTAAAGATAACAAAACGTAGGTGGTTATATTCATTGTTCATCATTTGTGTAATCAATAAATAGTTGGGTGATTTATATTCATCATTCGTTATTTGCACTATCCGTGAACTATCATCACACACGTTGATTAACCTCTCATATAATCTGGTCTACTAATTATTGTGTATTCCAAGAAAGTCTATCGGTATCTTCATTCAACCTATTCAACTCCACTTCTAGGTTGTATTGTTAGCCCTAGCAGTATAACTAACATGAAATAATCTATTATGCCACATGAAAGATGACTCAAGCATATAAAGAGAAACAAAAGTTTCAATAATACTAATATGTCAAGATTGCGAGCACTTGATGTAGTCATTGTCTCCATTTTCATGAAAATAATAATACGTTAAGATTGTTGGGGAAATTTGATTGCTAATGAAGATAGAGGAGTAGTTTATACTTCTTGGATGCTTTGATGCGTGATGACGATTACTGTCTTTAAGGTGTAATTTGCCCCCACTGTTGTTGGTGTCGAGTTTTTAACAAATATACCTCTAGGATATACACCAAAGTCATAGAGAAAAGGGTTCAGCAATTATTCAATTTTTCTCTTAGAATTTGACCTTGAATGTGTTGTCAAACTGTGTGTCAAAAGAGAAAAACAATAAAGAATATTGGTAAGAAGATAAGGTTGTTCTTGAATAGGTGTTATGAATAATGTATGATTTGGTTCTATTTATAGACAACCAATCAATATATCTCTTGGAAATGGGTACCTTATTTCCACTATCTCCATTTTTTATGATCAATCATTACTTCCTTCGTATCAACAATCACTTCTTTTTATATCCAATAATCACCTTTTTTTCATGATAACAAACTATTTCAATAGAATATAATTCCACTTTTCAGTGGAGAATCTTTCATAGGCAACAATAAGCAAAATGATCATTGAAATTTCATTTTGCTTTGGCCGTTCACGCACCATACACATTTGAAAAGACACTTGGGTTGGATTAAAAAAAGAGTCGCTCTAGCAAATTAACAAGCTTGTTGACCCATGCTATGTACAGCCAAAGTCTTTGGATGTGGATTGATGGAAATAATTATTCTAGAAGTATACTTGATATGTTGATAATTATGAGTAGAAATTTTTGCACAAATGACTAATTCAAAAGTTTAGTTACTATCTCCACTTTTCATGATCAACCATCACTTCCTTCATGTCAACAATAACTTCTTTTCATATCCAATAATCACCTCTTTTCATGATAACAAACTATTTCAACCGAATATGTTTTCACTTTTTAGTGGAGAATCTTTCATAGGCAATGATAAGCAATTTGATCGTTGAAATTCCATTCTACTTTGGCCGTTCATGCACCTTACACATTTGAAAAGACACTTGGGTTGAATTAAAGAAAGAGTCGCTGTAGCAAATTAATAAGCCTGTTAACCCGTGCTATGCATGGCCAAAGTCTATGGATGTGGATTGATGGAAATAATTGTTCTAGAAGCATACTTGATATGTTGATAATTATGAGTAGAAATTTTTGCACAAATGACTTATTCAAAAGTTTAGTTACTATCTCCATTTTTCATGATCAACCATTACTTTCTTCATGTCAACAATCAATTTTTTTCATATCCAATAGTCACATCTTTTTATGATAACAAACTATTTCAACCGAATATGTTTTCACTTTTCATTGGAGAATCTTTCATAGGCAGTGATAAGCAATTTGATTGTTGAAATTTCATTCTGCTTTGGCCATTCATGCACCATACACATTTGAAAAGACACTTGGATTGAATTAAAGAAAGAGTCGTTGTAGCAAATTAACAAGCCTATTGACCCGTGCTGTGTGCAGCCAAAGTCTTTGGATGTGGATTGATGGAAAGAATTATTCTAGAAGCATACTTGATATGTTGATAATTGTGAGTAGAAATTTTTGTACAAATGACTTATTCAAAAGTTTAGTTACTATCTCCATTTTTCATGATCAACCATCACTTCTTTCATGTTAGTAATCACTTCTTTTCATATCCAATAATCACCTCTTTTCATGATAACAAACTATTTTAACTGAATATGTTTTCACTTTTCATTGGAGAATCTTTCATAGGCAACGATAAGTAATTTGATCGTTGAAATTTCATTATGTATTGGCTGTTCATGCACCATACACATTTGAAAAGACACTTGGGTTGGATTAAAGAAAGAGTCACTGTAGCAAATTAATAAGCATGTTGACCCGTGCCATGCACGGCCAAAGACTATGGATGTGGATTGATGGAAAGAACTATTCTAGAAGTATAGTTGATATGTTGATAATTATGAGTAGAAATTTTTGCATAAATGACTTATTTAAAATTTTAGTTAAATATATGACGAGTGAATTTTTCTCAAACCAGTATTAATTTTAAATTCTTTGTTTGTTATTAGAACACGTATGTCATACAAGAGCAAAAGGATATTGAATGATAGCTTTTGCAATTAGCAATTTTTGTGAGAAATGTCGGGATAAAAATCCAAGATCCAGGTGGTATTTGTTTTCTTCTTTTTGCACAACTTCTAAGGCCTAGCCTTAAGTAAGTAACTTTTATGAACTCTTTAAAAAGGCAAATATAATATGTATGCAAAATCTAACTCGAGATATCACCTAATACAAATAAATGAAAATTTTTAGATAATTTAGGCGTAAATAACATGTACATTCAATTGATTTAGCCGCTTGACTTCTTTCTCTTTTTTGGCTGGAGCCACTTGACTTCTTAATGGGTCACTTTTTTTGTTTTTTTATAGCTTCTTATAAATGAATCAGCAATCCACATGAGATTGGGACAAAAATAATGTGTGGTCGATCTTTGTATGCATGTCTTACCATAAATGTTTTGCAAACTCATCATATTGCCTAACTCTCAGTGCCTTTTCCTTTTAAATAATGTTGAAGTTATAAGCAAATGGGCATTTTTTCTTTCAAAATGGGACAAAAATGGTCATACATCCACAAGGTACAACTTAGGTTGAATTGTCATGTATGCCGTAATGGATCGTTCATGTGCAATCATAATTGCATATTTGGCCCACTAAAGTGGCATCTCATGTCTTTTCCACATAAAGACCAAAATTGAGAGACCCACGAATCGTCTTTTCATCCACATCCTTCAAATTGATGCACAGGAGTCATTTTATGGTTCTTCGGAATATTCCTAATCATTAAATCACAAAAAGAAAATATCATAATCACCAACTGACAATACGTGATTACGATGGATTACGAACGAGTATAAATTTCTCAAGAACTATAGAAGCTCCAACGTACGATCAATACATCACGATAGAAATATGGGGCCAATAGATGGCCTTAGGTTAGAATTAGCGATAATGTTTCTCATTTACCCATTGAAAACGCTGCATTGGGATTATAGAGATGGCCCTTCGTATATTTCAAAATAAGTAGAATGTACGTATTGATTTTGGTCATGGATAAATGAATGTTTTGCAATGAATGGAGCATAATCCTCCAAGAGTCCATCTTAGTGCACAATCTAAAACTATCACACGACGCTTTGAGTAGATTTCCGAGAGACGCAATTTGAATTGGTCAATTGATTATCAATCAGTGAAGGAACAACTTGAAAGATGAATGGTGTTCCGAATGCAATCCCCCACACCCATCCTAGTCCTCCTCTAGACGGTCTTGACAACAACCATGACTAAGTAAGATCCTGAATGCACCATGTCAATATAGGTGATGGACAATGATGCTCTATCTATACAACATCTCATTTGGTCTCGTAACAAATCTCAACTTGTGATCATTACACAAAACTAGTCAAGTTGCATCGTCTAAATTATATGTGCTCCCAATAGAGTCATCATGCAAAAGGCCTTTAATAACATCTCAAACAGAGGAATAAATACCAAATTGCAGATGTTGTTCCTTTGCATGTAAGGCCATAGCCTCTGTGCAACCATCTGCTTCTCTGAATATGTGCATAATTTTGTACTCCTATAGCTCTATGAGCAAGTTCCTACATTCAGCTAGATGCGACCGGGCAAGGCTCGACCTTGCCAGATTAGGCGAAGTTGAGCCTTGCCTGAGGAAGACGAAAGGGAAGAAAAAAAAGAAAGAAAAGAAAAGAAAAATCGAAAAAATATTAAAATATTATTAAAAGTTAATCATGTCAGCGTTGGTGGTGCCACATAGGCTGCCTGACATCCACATTAGCAATATCTGGCCAAAATTAACTAGTAGAACTAAATTGGCACTATATTAAAAGATTCAGGACTGAATTGACATAAAAAAAGTTTCAAACTAAATTGGCATCAATGCAATATGTTTAGGACTTTTCTGATACTTTTTCCTATGTTTTTCATAAAACATTACTATTCATTCAAACAATGTGTCTTTCAATATACTTCTAAACAAATAGTGTCTTTCACGTTCAAATTAAGATTTGATTTATCTATTTGTACTTTCTCATAAAATCAAAATTTACGAAATGGGCACATAACCTTAATTCTTTCTACTAAAAATTTCTTCTATGGTTACAAAAAAAGAAACCTTTGATTCATAGATTCAAGACATTTTTTCACATTTAACTTAATTTAAATTGAGGATACCCATTCACGTTGCCTCCTTCAATATATTTAACTTCTCAATTTCCATCGCACTTTTGCACCAATGATCTGTTTATTCTTCATGGTAGATAACTCTATTTGTTTCTCTCTCATTCGTGCGCATGCGCACATACAATTTTTTTTTTCTTCCATGCTTTATTTTTATCTAAAAACTGGAGCAGTACTTACTGTAATGTCTTTATTTGATGATTTCGAGTGCAAGTCAATCTATTTCAATAGTATCATATTATCTTTCATCATTGTCATTTCAATCGTGTTGATATTTTTTCCGATTTGTTTATTTTAAAACGAGTGCATCTCATTTTATACTGAAAAAAAAAAAGATCAATGAAGTTGCGAAAAATTCGTAGATAACTAATTCTTGCATTATTTTTTTTATTTTCATGAGAAAACATTAGTTTTCATCTTTTTCATAGAGTTCTTCTTTTAAATAACATAAACATTGTTAATTTATTAACGTTGAAAGTCAAATAAATAATCTTCCATATGCTCAAGAAAATTTGATGTTTATGAAGTTTAAAAAAAAAGTGTGGTCTTAATGCGTGCACGCACAGTACATTTTACTGATATCTCAAACTATATATTAAATATTGATCCATCCCTTCTTTTGGCCATAAAACACCGAACTATCTTACTCGATTTTCCTGGTTATTCAAATTGATTCAATAAAAACACTAGATGTTTTTTAAACTTATCCTACTAAACTTAGGACTTACAACGTAAATTAACACTTAAACTCATCTATTAATACCCTTAAACTAGTGAAAATCGTAAAATTATCTCAATCCTTGTGCTTAGGTTAGTTCAACTGGTTTGCCACAAGGAAGAAAATCCATTGTTGGTGTCACGCCCCGAACCCCCATCGAGCTCGTGACATCCCCTGCTCCGGTCGAATTATTGCGACATCCCAGGAATGTCGCTGACCCAACCCAAACATCAGAGCCACATGCGGAAGCGGATATAAGAACCTCGGACAGAAAGATGATGACAACATGGTGGACCACCATAACAATCAAACAGCAACATATTCATATAACACCAAATATACAAACATCATATTACAGACATAAATACAGGCGAACATCCTCCGCCACCATTTTAACAAAAGTTCAGAGGTTTGGTTATCTTAATTTCACTACGGTCAACCCGATTTACACAACCCCTAAAATACCCTAGGGAAAGCCTACTGATCGTCCTCCTTTCCATTCTGTTCCTGATTCTTCGAGCTTGAGTCTCCGGAAACTCACCTGCAGTTCCACCGGCAACAAAAGCGATTCCTCGAACTTCCAAAAAGAAGAGGCGGGCCTCCTGAGTCTAGGGCTGGGGGTCTGAAAGTGGCAGTTATACAATCGTGAGACGAATCTCAATAAGTGTATAACCCCAAATCCCACGTAGGCACTCACGTACCGCTAGACAAAACATGCATAACACACAATCTATTAACCAAACAAACAATCACACGCGACCCTACTTGGAATTCCTCATGCACGTCCTTGCACGTTAGTCAATCACAAAGCCAGTATGCCACAGAAATATATCACAGCCGCGCACGTGTCCCGATTATAGAACAAAACCCACTTGGGTATGTCCCATACCATGCCTAGCAGTTTTTACTCCATAATCGAGCATCACACCACACGATATAAACACACTCGCACACCAACTCACACCACACGTCACTTTTTCAAACCTCGCACCTCAAGCCAATTCCTGCTTATTCTCAACTCTTTCACCACTACCGTGCCCGCGTAAAACGCATCAGGCCAACGGTCTTCTGACCTCGTCAGGCATCGATACCCCGTCGGGCCGGGCATTGTCATCTCGTCAGGGATGGTATCATTTCGCGTAAACGAACACGCCTCAGGACGGAATCCTACACACACTTTCCTTCTACCGCGCCCGCGTAAAACATATCAGGCCAACGGTCTTCTGACCACGTCAGGCATCGTCACCCCGTTGGGCCGGGCATCATCACCTCGTTAAGGACGGCATCGTCCCGTGTACACGCCTCAGGACGGATTCTTTCCAACCAATTCCACATTTCCATCTCCTCGTTTCACTCAAACCATACTTACACACAGCCAACAATCGCATGGCCAAACATACACACCTCACACACATACACATGAATCGTGAGTTTAAATCTTAATCTATCTATCCTAATGGCTTTTGCAAAGTGAAATGATGAACGAAACGACGCGTCGCAGCCTCGAGTACAATCGTCATGACTAGTCGCAGCCTCGCATACAATAGTCATGACTAGTCGAGTCCAATCACTTCGGCTTGGTTCGGTCGACAAGGGCAACCCCATGCATTGTAGCCTCACGTGCATGAGGACAACCCTTGAGCCATTTTTTGGAAAAATTTTCGGGATTCAAATGGGATAACCTTTAGCGAAGCCTTACCGCCAAGGTTAAAGAACCACCTAAATACCATCTTAAAACTATGGGTGTGACCCAGGTCCGGTCACAGGTTGTGTGTGATGTAGTGCAAATACTGTAAATCATGCACAACAATTATATGCAACCAACACTTCAATAGTACGAAAATTAAATTAAATTTCACTCCACCAAACCTGCAAAACAAAGGGTTAGCCAATCACTACTCCCCTTATAACTCCCATCCTGCAAAAACATTTAACACTTAAAAATGAGAATTCAATTAAATTTTGCCAAATCGAGTGATTTTTGTTTGAAAATTCTTTTTTGGCCTAAGTCCTCCATAAATTTTCAAAAAAATTCAAGTTTGTCCCCAGCGGAGTCGCCAAGCTGTCGCGACCCTAAAAAAAATCGTGTTTTCGATCTTAGGCTAATGGATTACTAGATCAATTAAATTAACTAACCTAGCTCGAGTTCTCCCAAACTCTACCAAATCGCAACTTAGGTCCAATTATGAGCATGCAAATATTTTCAATGGGAGTCGCCACTAATCATTTAAGGTAGGTTGATTAGAAACCTAAATAAAATAGCGGGAGTACTATTTTATTTCTACGAACCAGAAATTATGAATTCGGGGACTTGGTTACGCTAGATTCCCTAACGCCCTTTCGGTACCAATTTCAAGAAAAATACCCAATTTGGCAATTTTGATAAATCCCGACTTAGAGTTTAAAGATGTAGAAATTTTTATTTTCACTTATTTAAATGAAAACTAACATATATGTAATGACGTGCAAAAATTGACATGCGATTAGTACAACTTAACATGCAAATTATATGTCATGCGACGACGTGACCTATTTCTAATGACGGGCATATTATTTTTTTTTTGTATTTTTTTTAAATAAAATTCGGAATTAAAAATGCTAATTATCTAAACATGCAATTTTAAACTAAAGAAATTAACCTATTCTAGAATGATCTTTTGGTATTTTTTTTTATCAAAATTCGAAATTAAAATCAAGTAAAAAAATAAATAAATAACCACTAAATCTTTCGAATTAAGTTTCGATCTGAAGCCTGACAGATCGATCCTAAAATTCAAAATACCCGCTATGGAAATAACTCTATCTAAAGCCTGATAGATAGATTTATTTCCACGTGTGCGGTTGCGGATTAGGAAATTTTCCTAATCGATCACATCTTGAAAATAGTAGATATCTCAAAGATTTTGGATATATTCAAAGGATTTTGAAAATTCTAAATTCCATCCACATTTGGCAAGTAATAGATATCTAAGATTTCAAAAAAAAAATAAAAATAAATCCTTATTGGGATAATGCATATTATTCAAATATGCAAAATTAGATATCAATAAGCACAAAATAGGCAACCAAATATTCAAATCAAATTAGGATAAGATTTTTACCTGATTTGCGGATTTCTTTCCAAATTTGAATCGTCTCGAGATCGGACTCGGGATTTGCGAAGCGGGATGGTGATCGACGGTGCGTCGGGAGCGGCGGCGCAGCGTCGAGAACGGCAGCGTCGGGATGGTGGTCTAGCGGATGAAGTTAGTCGTGAAGAGTTCGTGATGACTCGCCTGATTGGCAAGGGGTGACTCTGTTCGATGATCAACAACCTGCAAAAATAGAAACTTTACTAGTCTGTTTTGGTGAGGACATGTCAGAGCTTGGCGAGCGCTACGGATGATGATGACTTGCGGCAAAATAATATGGATGATGAGGCTCCTTCACGATCGCAGCATCGTCATTGGAAAATAGTCACCGATGGCCAAAGTGACTAGAACTTCGTTTCGTCAATTTCTACTTCGGGTGCTCTCAATGTAGTGGTGGACGTAACTTTATAGGAAAAGCCACGATGATGATGATGAAGCTCCCCCCATCTTCACGATTTTCTTTTGCAGAATTGTGGCCTTCCCCTCCCTCTTGTGCTCCTCGTGGCCGTGTATGAATTCTCTAAAAAAATTCCGATCTCCCTTTAGGAACCCCCCATAAGCATGTATTTATAATGAAATCCTAGGTCAATTAGCCGGGCTTTTAGTCCTAACGGGCTTAGGTTTAGGCTTTAATTTAATTTAATTTAATTCTACGTGGACTGAATTAATTCGGGCTTTTCTTTGATTAAGCTTGATGGGCTAATTTAACCTCAAATTAAAACAACCAAGCCATTTTGCGTGTGATTTTCGGCCCATGCTTTTCGAGTGAACCGAGTCTCGTTCGATGCTCGAGCTCGATTCACGTAATGAATTTTAAGCTCGCTTGTCACCGCTGATCCGATGCGGAATGCAATTAATCTAAATGAACCTAAACTATATGTTATGCAATTTTAATATTTTTGTTTAGGGGTTAAAATTTAATCCCTAATTTTCTATGCAATTAACCACTAAATGATGTGCTAAAATTTAGGTGTCAACAACTTGCAAGGTCAAATCCCTGTTTTGGGAGGATGAGACGTGCGTCGAGTCGAGCATCGAGATCGCGACGTTAAGGGGCATCAATTGCGAGGAGGAAGAGTTGAAGTTGAGGAATTTGTGGGAGAAAAAGTTGATGAAGATGAAGAAGAAGCTGTCCGTGGTTCAGGACCTGGTCGAACTTGCCTAGCCAGAAGGCCTTTCGGCTTAGGCCATCGCTGGAATCGAAGCTCTTGAGGCAGCGATGATGGTTTTTCTTGTGGCTGTCACGGCGAGGGTTTTGGTGGTGGTCGGGGAGGGAGGGAGCGGCAGTGGAGCGTGAGAGGTCGGTGGTTCCATGGAGTTGCAGAGAGAGAGAGAGAGAGAGAGGGAAGGAAAGAGATGCAACCCGAACCGGCAAAGAGGAGGAGAGGGAGAGAGCCTTTTCCAATTTTTCTGATGGTGGGACCTACAGTGCCACTTTTTGTCCGCTGAGTGGACTGGTGCATAGATGACGTGGCATCACATTTGCTCCTAATATTCTCAAATGCGGTTAGTCTCATGGTGCAACTAATGCTCCTCTTGTCTTGTGTCTTTTTTTTCTTTTTGTTTGGTAGATAATCGGCTAAGCGGTGGACTTCCATCTTCATTTGCGAACCTGAAGCAATTGAATGTTCTCGACCTTTCTAACAACGACTTGCGCGGTGATATTCTGGGCACATTGTGGAATCTGAAGGATCTTGAATGGCTTTATTTGGGGTCGCTTAATCTCAATGGCATTCTCGATGGAAATGATGTATTCAAACTCAAGAACTTGATAGGCTTACTTTTGTCCTACAACAATATATCGTTCACCAAGTCATTCATCAATACCACTACATCGAAACTTGCCTACTTATTCTTGGATTCATGCAACTTGATTGAGTTCCCACAGTTTATAGGCTACTTAAGCAAATTGGAATGGTTAGACCTACAACACAACAGAATCCAAGGGACCGTTCCTAGATGGATGTGGAACAATAGCAAAGAATCTTTCGAGTATATAGATCTTTCTGACAATCTTTTAACTGGCTTCGAAATCAACCAGACCGATCTTCCTTTGCCGAAATTGAAGTATCTTGATGTTAGTTCTAACTTGCTAGAAACAACCCTCCCTGTCCCACCACCCTCAGTCGTGCAATACAACATCTCAAACAATTTCCTATATGGGGAAGTTCCAACATCCATTTATGAAGTGAGCTCTCTTGCCGTCCTCGATTTGCTCAACAATACTCTGAATGGCACACTTCCTCCTTATGTGGGTAGTATTGGTCCTTTAATTATATTGAATCTCGCGAGAAATAAATCTGAGGGCATGATTCCTCACATTTACCCAGATGGTTGTTCATTGAGGATGATTGACCTAAGAGAAAACCGGCTAAGAGGGATTGTTCCGAGATCTTTAGGAAATTGTGGAATGCTGGAGTATTTGAATATCGGTTACAATCAAATTAATGATACATTCCCATTTTGGCTATCGGAATTGGCCTACCTAAAAGTTATTGACTTATAGTCCAATATGTTCCATGGACCCATAGAAGATAATCTAAGCCAGCTTAACTTCACCAGTTTACACATCCTGGACCTATCCAACAACAGCTTCAGTGGTGAACTTCCTTCGAAGTTGTTGAAGAGTTGCCATGCCATGAAGGTCATTGTTGGTCAAGATAAGTTGGCATATTTGAGTCTTTTTAAATCGGTTGATCTGTCTTCTGTTTCATTCAGTAAAATTATGACTTATGTGATGGCATTAATGAGTAAGGGTACAGAAAGGGAATATGCGAAGATTCTGGATGTCCTCATGGCAATTGACTTCTCCAATAACAAGTTTGGAGGGTTCATTCTTGAACTCATTGGAGATCTGAAGTCATTTCGTATGCTCAATCTTTCAAACAACTTCCTTAATGGTAGCATCCCTCCTTCCTTGGCCAACGTGATAGTGCTCGAATCATTGGATCTTTCAGGGAACCATCTTGTGGGAGAGATTCCTCAACAATTAGCCCACCTCACATTTCTTTCAGTTTTCGATGTCTCTTACAATCGTCTATCGGGACCGATACCACGCGGAACACAATTTGACACGTTTGGGAGCGGCTCATTTTCGATGAATGATGGTTTGTGTGGAAGTCCTCTGCCAAATAAATGCACAAATGATGATAACAGTCCACCGCCACCATCATCTTTCATAGTAGATAATGAATAAGAGTGTCTATTCGACTTGGATTGGAGAATTGTGCTGGTTGGCGCTGGAGTTGGGTTTTTGGTCGGTGTTGTGCTAGAGAACCTGATCATTGACAAGAAGAGGAGGTGGTTCTTGCACTATTCCAAGAAAATGGCAAAAGGATGGAAAAGGTAAGGAAAGCTCTGGCGGACAAGAAAATATGTAGCTAAATACTTAATGCTCCGTGTTTAAGTAGCTTGTTGAGAACAGTTACATATGCATGTCTGAAGATTATAATCTACGTTTGTTTGCGTTGTTCAGTATACTATTATGGAGATGCTGTTTTCTTGCTCATGAAACCTACAGTTCTTTAGGTTCTTAGAGGAATATCTGTCCATAGATGCATTAGCAATGTAAGAATGTTTTGCTGTAATATTACTAGTCAAATGACTCAAGAATATAGAGACGTAATTGAGATGATTAGATACTAATGAAAAGCCAATTAAGATCCATGGTGGAGGACTACGTAAAAAATTTCGTTGTCCATTAAAAACAAGATGATTGGTGTAAAGATTTTCATGGTTTACAAGTAGAAAGGGCCTTGCTTTATGTGACATTCCGAAATTTCCGCCAATTGGAATTTATTAAATAACTAAGTTTTATGAAATGTGCTAGCAGTAAATTCTCACCCAGAAATGATCATTCCTGGAAATGCTAACCATTAGGGAAAGGCTATTAGGGGAAATTAAATTCACGCGACTAAAGGAAATTCGACCGTGAATAGACTTCGACCATTAAATTATGGAAGTGATATTTTGAGCCACTGTTGGCCGATCCAAGGATAGTTAGGGGTCAGTTCGCCATTGTCCTAGTAGTGGATCACGGATGATTCCGTTGGACCACGAAACGACTTGACGGATGATTCTGAAATTATACCTAACGATCATACCCCTCGGATCAAGTGATTGATCTTCACGATTTTAATGACAACCGAGGTCGTCACGTACCGAACGGACTTGCACGTGACTCGATTCAGTATCAGTCATGAGTTGATTTTGCGAATTTCCCCAGCAAGCCGCCCCGTTAGCTCGAGAAACGCTCAAGTTGCGTTTAATAGAATTTAATTATTGAATTTTTGCCCAAATTAGACACCGGAAAATGAGGAAGTCACACCGGAACATTAGAACGACGTTGCACGTGACACGTGTGAATTTTTTGTGCGCCCGAATCCTTCAGAAAAATTCAATTTCGGCAAGAAAATGAGAAAGTGACCAAAATACCCCTATAAGTTAATAAAGGGTTAGTTTTGTTGGACAATGTCATTTTGGTCATTTTAGGTATTAAGTTGGATTTGACATAATTATCCTTGGATATTTTCAAGTAAGATTCGATCTGGGCCATTGATTTTAAGATTAGATCGAATCTCGACCGTTGGATTAAAAAGATTAGAAGAGGGTATTTTAGTAATTTGCCAAAAAGTGGTCAAAATTGTTTTTTTTAAGCCTTTGACTCCCTCTCTCTCCTCTCTCTCCCCCTCCGATTCGGATCCCCTTTTTCTTTTGCCGTGAACACCCCCCCTCCGCCCCGTATACTCTTTTTTTTTCTCTCTCTCTCTCTCTCTCTCTCTCTCTCTCTCTCTCTCTCTCTCTCTCTCTTTGCTGATTGCCACCGCCCAAGCTGCCGTTTGCCGATCGCCACCACCAAGCCACGCCGCCGTTCACCGCCATCCCCGATTAAGTGCCGCCGCTTTCCGTTCTAGCCGCGATAGTCTAGAACGCGGGTAAGTCGCAATCTAAACCCAACTTAGGACTTCGGGTATCGATGGACGATTTTGGGCGAAACCGGGAATATATTAGGTGCGGAATGGCATGATTTAAGAGTGGAATTAGGTGGCGGGACTTAACACTGAACTCGGAAAATTTTTATTGGAAATTTGTGAATAACAGTGGGCTGTGGATTACTGTTCATGGGCTGTGATGGGCCGATCGGATCGCAAGTTGGATTTTTAGAACCGAGAATTTATGGCGAGAAAGTCTCATGAAGGACCCGAATCGATTTGAGACCATTTGGTTAGATAAAAATAGCAATTTCTGTATTTTACGTGCGTTTGAATTATGATTAGGTTGTGGTGGTGAAATTAAATGTGCGATTGTGCAATTGGTTGATTTAATTATGTCGGTTGGGTGCACGTTTGGGCCAGATTGATTTAATTGATAAAATTGGCCATGTCAAATGTTTGATGAGCATGAATTGCGTGTATTTGTTGTGTGCGCGGGCCACGTGTGACTGGCTATTTATGTGGCAAGTGATTGTTGAATGTGTGAAAGAACGAGAAATAGTGCATAATATGGCACATGCGTGATTGAGAGAATTGTGCCGTCTTGAGGCGTGTACTTTAATACGGGACGATACCCGGTTTTCTCGGAAGACTGCCAACTTGAGGCGTGTACTTCAACGCGTGTTGCGCTGGCGTGTACTTCAACGCGTGTTGCGCAGTAGGTGGTAGATGTTGAGCCTGAGGTGTATACGTTTACGCGGGCAAGAAACATGGCCTGAGGCGTGTACGGGTATGCGGGCCTGGAGTGTTGTGATAAGTTGGTCGCAATGGACCTAAGGCGTATACTGTAACGCGGGTTACTGGCGAGAATGTGAAAGAGGATGAGATTAGATCGGAACGAGTACGCGAGAATGAAATGTGAACATGCATGTGATTGTATATAATGTGAGTGTGATTAACGTGCAAGGCGTAAGCAGGATCAGCGCAGATAAATTAATTGATGTGCCTGCTATGTTAATATGTGGCGTATGTGTGTGATTGTGTTTGATGAAATTGTCTGGAGGTACGTGATAACCTAGGTAAGGTTTATGTTGTAACTTATTGAAAAGTGTCTCATGATTGTATCAACCAAACCATTTCAGAGCCCTCGCTTGAGCCATAAATATATTGAGGCCAACTCGGAACCGTCGGATGATCAGACAGCTGAGGAGGATTCAGGTGGTGATGCCGAGGACAGTGAGTCAGAATGGACGCCTCCGAGAGGGCGTAGGGACTAGTTCTGGGAGCGAGGCAATATTTTGAGAGTGCCCCATTTTTTTGGATAATGTTGATCTAGGATGCTGATCCTTTTTATATTTTGGAAGTTAATAGTTATTGGTTCAGTGTGCTTGTAACGTATGATGAATATTGTAAATCTTTAGAAGTGTAATTTATATATATGTTGACGGGTCTGCGATCTAGTTATTCCTGATAGTCTCCAATTTTATTGTCTGGGATTTTATAATTGTTTCCGCCGCAAATGGACTATGATGGGAACATTGGGTCGGCGATGTGTTCCTGAGACGTCACACTAATTCGACCGAGCTAGAGAGAAGTCACGGGCTCGATTGGTTTCGGGGCGTGACACTTTAGTTCATTGAATATATATTCAGATGAAATTTCATAACAGTGGATTGGCAATCCGTGCCGTGTCAGGATATTCGTGTTGGTTATTTATGTCATTTAGTGTCGATGAACAAATGTTCCAATGTGATTAATTATAAAGTCTTTCCCATTAAAAATGAGTAAAAACGTGTCATCATGTGTCAAATTTGAGAGTAATCATACCAAGTTTGCGTTTTTCTTGGAAAAGTCTCTGTTTGTGTTCGAGTCACCTAGGCATTGCCACTTCCCATACTCTTCCGGACATTGGCTTGCAATTTTAGTGAGTTACCAAGAGTTTTGGAATCTAATTTTTTTAATCTAATGCGGTATCCTACATGAAAGATAGTTTCATAGAGATCATCTTAAGTTAAAGGTGCATTCGTTTTGCGAAAAATGAGTGATTTGAAAAATATTTTCCAAAAAAAATAATCGCTTATATCGTTTTGAAAAATAAATTAAAGGAAAATTATTTTATCACTCACGGAAATAGTTAGTCATGGATAATAAAAATATTTTCCGTTGAATAATTTTTCTATACAATATAAATAATCATTTTTCAGAAAATATTTTCTAAATCACTCATTTTCCGCAAAACGAACGAACCCTAAATGTAAAATTCTTAGCTTACAGAGCATATAATTTGACATAAGACTTTGACATTTTGCCTTTAGTCACCCCACAAGTCCTTTCAAAGAAATTACGGAGTGGCTAATAAGAAGCCCCAGAATCCCGATCCATAAAAATTGGGTACCGTATAGGCTACGGCATTACAATCTCCTCTGTCTCTTCTGTGACATTAGTGCTATAATAACAAACACAAAAATTAAAATAAGAAAAAAAAAACCATATCTTGTCACCCTCATTAGTGTACATAGTTTACACTTAGGGTCATTTTGATCTATTGACAAAAAAAAAAAAGGTCATTTTGATCTCGATGTTCCATACATGCTGTTTCACTGAGAAAGTGAAAATATTTCACCAAATACATTGATTTTGGTTTTTTATACGGAAAGGATTTTGTATCGAACTTGGACAAGAAATTACTTGGTTGGAAATTGAAAGATGAAATGCAGGAGAAGTTACAGAATTTAAAGTGCTGGAAAGTAAATTTATGAGATATAAGATTGAATGAAAAATAATTAAACTTCATTGACTATTGTTTAGGAAAAAGAGCGAGAAAATTTACGATATTCATGGTGAGTATTTATAGCTCACTAACACCAATTACATATAAGCAATCAGTACTTCTGATTACAAATATTGCTACACGCTTTTCGTGACCACATGCATACGTTTCGTATGATGATAATCATTATTCACAAGAAGTTATCGGGATAATCAACTGTCAATTGATACCGAAATCATAATCTCGTGTTGAAATCGACACATCTCACTTGTCTTGTAATTCCAACACTTGAGCAAATTTTGCAAATGACAAATCATCAATGATTGATGTCGATTGGCAATGATACCTATCAATAATTTCTCTCATTTGTTATTAACAATCTTACTAAGCTACATATTAGTACACTTTAAATCAACCCCCGTGTCCACAAATGACCTTTTGGATAGTAAACCAAACTTATCACTTGCCAATGATAAAAGTTAGTCAAGTTTTGGTGTAAACACGTACTTTGCGAATCTAATGTGTCATGTCAATGAGAGATTGGTCATTATACGGCTCAAGAGGAGTCCTGGAATCAATTGATTAGATTCTCGTTGCGTTTATCCGAAGCTCAAATCACAGTCTTCACTTAGTGGAAATACACAGATTACTGCTCGTGGGAGGGTCAGAGTGTGATGAATTCAACGGTCAAGCTGTTGGCCTCGACCACGGTAGGAGTCGTCCCTTCAATATTATCCAACACCATTCTTCTTTTAATCTTATTTGTTGTGATATAACTCGGAAACTAACAGATATTGCAATACAAATTTAAAGTGAGAAAAAAAGAAGTTATTCGATTCAAGTCTGAATCATTCCTTATTTGACCAAATCTTTGACTGCTCGTCTTCTCCTCAACATATTCACTCTTCTTTCTCTCTCTTGCCTAAAGAAATAAAGGAAAAAAAAAAATCTTAGATGCCCCCTCATGCCACCGGAAAGAAAAGGGTCCACACCGGACCTTATTGGGCCTTGGGCTTTCGGGCCATGATGCGCGTGAGTCCAAAAACAGCCAAAAGAATCGGGTCAGGCCCAAAACCCGTTTTCTTTTCGGATTCAATACGCAAGCCCTAGGGTTTTACGTTACGAAGCGATATAAAAGCTTCTCTTAGTCCAACCAGCTTCTCTCCGTCGGACCATCGCACCGCCTTGATTCTCAAGCTCCGAAGCAAGTACCGTTCGAGCTCGATCCTTTGAAAATTATCGATGCTGATCATCACATGATTGATCTCCTGCCTCTTTGGTCGCCCCTTCTTTGGTTTTGATTCGCGTCGGATTTGCTTCGATCCCATTTCGGGTTCGAATCCGTCTGCTTTTCGCTCTGTTTCGGATCCGCTTGGACGTTCGAAAGCTTCGGCATTATTCGCAGTCATCATCATCGTCATTCGGGGCTTTACTAATTTTCCAAATTGATTGAATTGACATAAATGTAAAAAGTTTAAAACTCAATTAAAAAAAAATTAGGATTAAATTGATAGATGCACTAAATTTAAAATTTTTTTGATAATTTTCCCTCGTTTCACGTATCATAATTGTCTCAATCTCCGTCTCCATTGACATCACTACAGCTTTTTCTTGATTTCACTTATTACTAATTTTGTCCTTCTTGAAATTCTTACACAGAACTGGACATTTTCTTCCCCAACATCATGTGCGCATGTTGGTACTTCACCTACCTTGTTACCATTACATGCATTGTGTCGTTAAGAAGAAAATACCAAAAAAGTCGTAAATCTATTACATTGATACCAATTCAATCATAAACTTTTCAATTCGATCAATTTAATTTTAAACATTTTCACATTGGTATCGATATATTTCATCCAACCAATTTAGGCCAGAAATTACTGACGTGAACATTTTTTGTTATAATTTTTTTCCTTTTTTTTGGCTTTTCTTTTCTTTTTGGCGGTAGCCAGTCACTAACCATAGACTATGTTGGTGAGGGCTAACCTCGCCTGGGTGACAACAAGTGCCGGCAAGGCCCCCCTCTCCAAATCTCGGGAGGTCAACCAGGCGAGGGGGGCCTCGCCGGCGCTCAGGCCAAGGTGGCCTTGCCCTCGCCTAGGCGAGACTCAGTAAGGCCCCCTTGGCCTAGGCGAAAGTCGGCCTCGCCAGATTTGAGGGGGGGGGTGTTCACTGACGCTTGCCCTTGCGCAGGCCTCAGCTTGGTGAGGTCGATCCTCGTTTGTGGCCAACGAAGCTAAAAGAAAAAGGAAAGGAATAAAAAGGAAAAAAATTATTCAAAAATTACATGTTGGTGTCGACTGTGCCACGTAGTATGGCCGGCATCCATATTAGCAATTTCCGGCATAATTTGGCTAGATAGACTAAATTGGTATCGATGCGAAAATGGTTATGGCTAAATTGGTTTTATTGAAATGTTTATGATTAAATTAGTATCAATACGTTAGGTTTATAACTTTTTTTTTTTCCTGTCATTCACGTAGGTGAGGTATCCACCATGAAATGCAAGATGAGGATTTCAAGATATCGGAATAGCTCAGTTTCGTTGGATATTACCTATTCTCACCATTGTTCCTGAGAACGTTTAGCTTTACGAAGTTTACATTCAGAACACAGTCTCTCACCAACTCAACTAGAAACCCTTTAAACACAAGCGCCACTAAATACAGAGCTTCCACTTTACTCTTTGTTGGGTTTCATCTATCAACAACAGATATCATCTAAATACTGATTTCCTCTAGAAGATCCATGATATTGAAATGCTATCCTACATCGCTTGACGACGAATTTTATATGCATTTTTATATACATGTAGTCTCCTTGGACCTTTTAGTTTAACCTTTTGGGTTAGCTTTTTTTGTTTTTAACATAGAATCAAAGCTAGTGCTATCCCTTTTGCGTATATGCGTCCATCTCCATTAGGCAAATTTTGTAGGCCGCTCTTAATCCGGGTTGCATGAAAGGGACGTTGAAATATTGTCGCACATTACTCGATAACAAGTCTTAATTCGGCTTGCATGTTAAATGGACGATGAAATATTGTCCTCCATTGCTCGATAAATTCAACACAGGGTTTGAATCTTGGGCCTTAAGATAAATTGAGGAAAATGTAATTTGTATGAATATTACTGGCCCTTTGTCCTATTACTTCTTTTGAAAAACGCATATCATCTAGAAAAATGTTGACTTTAACGAAAGTCCTTGGTCCTGGTAAACTCGTCCATTATCAAAGTCAAAAGTTATGAACCCTAAAGTAAGATCTTGATGTGCACTAGTAGTATTAGTGATCAATCTATTGACCTTTTTTTCTCCCTCTCTCAAGTTTGATCTTCTTTCTTCTGTGCTAAGATGTGAAAAGAATATAATATGATTATAAATTTATGGTCAAGCCCGGCGGGAGACTTCGAGCTCCAATTTCCACTCTACCTGCCCATTTTTTCTTTTCAACATATTGCTCTTGCTTCATGCTCTAGTAGGCCTTTATATATCTTCCGTTGCTCTAAACCTTCTGTTCATCTTTTTTTTTTTGTATTGATTCATGTAATTCTTTAGTTAGTAGTCGTAGAATTTAACTATAATTAAGGCTCCATTTATTTGACGGAAAAAGGAATTATTTGGAAAATATTTTCCTAAAAATTATTGCTTGTTTCGCTTGAAATAATTAATTAGTCAATGAAAAATATTTTCATTACCAATGATAATTTATTTATAAACACTTTTGTGACAGATGAAAATATTTTTTGTTTATTTATTTTTATAAATGATACAAGCGATTGTATTTACAGATTGTTCATTTTCCTCAAAATGGGCGTCCCTTAACTCTATTGATCTTTTTATTCCCTTTATCATTTCCTCATCATTTCAAATTCCTATAAAGCGATTACAACATGAAAAGTACTGTGGGACTTGGTTCTGCACAGATTTTGAGCAAGTAAGAGTACGCGTGCTTTTAGCTATTTTTGTTGTTGTTGTTGTTATTGTTGTTGTTGATTTATGTATGTACAACTACAAAGTTGTATAATCTCATTAATGTCTTCTTAAAGAGAGGACTTAAAAGAAAAAATTGACTCTTATCGTTTAAGAATAATGAAGTGTTAAGCCATTTTCTTTTATCACTCTCTTTGGTGACAAGTATCGTAAAAAGAGTAAGTACAAAGTTGAATTCCTTCTATAAATTTGAATCAAACAGAACGATAGATATACAAAATGAAAAGATGAATAAAGATAAAACTAAGGCAACATGAAAATAAAACTAAGCCAACCCTTTTGTAGAAAAGTCAAGCTGACTAGAATATAGATCAAAGATAGCAAAAATACATTAGGCTGTTAAGAAATTTAATCGTGGCTCATACATATTTAGTTCTCATACTTTCATACGTACACACATACATATACACACACACACACACACACATTCATGCGTACACACATTCATATGAGAATTGCCTTTTTCGTAAAACATGACTATTCTTTCAAACAATGTCTCTTTCGATATACTTTTAAATAAACAGTGATTTGAAAATCTTTCCCGTTCAAAGTAAGATTTGATTTGTTTATCTATTTATATTATGCTTATAATAACGAAAATTACGAAATGTCCACATCAAATTTAAATTTTTCAATTAAAAAATTTCCTCAATGGTTACAAGAAAAGAAAACACTCACCACCTGACCTTTAATCCGTACAATTTAAGACACCTTTTCAAAATTAATTTAAACTAAATTAAGGATATCCATTAACATTTACCTCATTCTATATATATAACTTCGCAATTTTCATCACCCTTTCGCATTAATAATCTATTTATTCTTCATACTAGATAACTCTCTCTCTTTCTCTCTCATTCTTGCACATGCAAACATACAACTTTATTTCATCTATGCTTTCCTTTTATCTAATAATGGTGCAGTATTCACTTATCTCAATGTCTTTATTTGATGATTCTGAGTGCTCATCCATCTATTTCAATACTATCATTTGAATTTCACCGATGTTTTGTTTGTTAAAATGAGTGTTTCTCATTTCACACTGAAAAAAAAAACCAATGAATTCATGAAAAGTTTGATAAATAATTGAATCTTGCATTTTATATGATCATGATGAGAAAATATCAGTTTCCTTCTTTTTCATATAGTTCTCCTTTCATATTAAATAAATATTGAAATCCAAATAAAGAATCTTGAATCAAAATGCATCTAGGAACTGTAATCAGACAGTAAACGCCCAACATGAGGTACGTTTTAACTTATCCTGCTAAATTTTGGACTTCTAATGTAAATTAAGCTATAAGATCATCAAAACACTTAAACTCATCTGCTAATAGCCATAAAATGGTGGAAATCGTAAAATTATCCCAGTCCCAGTAATTAGCTCAGTACGACTCGTTTGTCGATGAGGATGAAAATTTTAGTGTCATTTTCCCGTGAATATTATCACATCAATAGTTTTCTGTAAAGTTTTTTCTTATTTTTCGGTGGCTAAGCTAGCAAAAAGCAGATCATTATTCTAAATCCAAATTTTAGGCATCTCTTCATAAAATCAATTGGTGAATAATGATAACAATTCATCGCTTTCGCCTGTAGTCTTTAACGATTAAATTGCAAATAATTTAGTTTCATATTTATCTTCTTGTCTCTAATGTGTCCATAGGTTCCAATATAGAGTAACTTGCCACAATTAGATTTTGGAAGTAGCAAATGTCCAAAAATTAGATTATCTATCACAGACCAGAAGTAAAAGTGAGTGCTGATTGGCATATACACACGTACATTAGAACGTAGGTTGCCGCTGTAAACATTACAGTATATGCCGATATAATATGATGTTCTAGGAAAAACAGTCAGAAAGAAGAATATACAAGAAAACAACGTCTACATACCATAACTTACGAACCACACGAGTTCACATGAAGCAAACATAGATCAAAATCTAAGGAATTTGTGACTATTTTTAGTACAAATTAGACACACGACAATTTACATTACTAATAAATGTCACATAAGTATCCGACTGGATGCACACTTCCTTATTGCTCAGTGTCTTCCCAATCTTTTCCACTTTTTTGCCATTCTTTTGGAGTAGTGCAAGAACCACCTACTCTTTTCGTCAATGATCACGTTCCCTAGCACAACGCCAATCGAAAACCCGACTCCAGTGCCAATTAGCACAACTTTCCAATTCAAGTCAAATGGAGACTCTTCCCCATTTTCTTCCTCCAGCAATGATGGTGGAAATGGTAAGTTATCCCCAACCTTTGTGCATTTATTTGGTAAAGGACTTCCACACAACCCCTTATTCATGGCAAATGAATGGGTCCCAAATGTGTCGAACTGACTTCCTTGTGGTATTGGTCCCGATAGTTGATTATGAGAGACATCAAAAGATGAAAGAAATGTAAGTTGGGCTAGTTGTTGAGGTATCTCTCCCGAGAGATTGTTCCAAGAAAGATCTAAAGATTCCAACTTTGTCAGGTTTGCTAAGGAAGGCGGGATGGAACCAGTGAGAATGTTGTTCGAAAGATTAAGCATGAGAAGTGACTTCAAATCTCCAACAAGATTGGGTATGCATCCTTCGAATTTGTTATTGGAGAGGTCAATTCCCATAAGGGCATAAGGAACCTTCGAGTATTCCATTTCTGTGCCTTTATTCATCAGCGTCATTCCATAGGTTGTTTTATAATTATCAACCGCTTGCTGAATATCCACATAAATGTTAACTATTGCATATATGTAGAAGGACGGAGGGAGCCCTGAAAGGGTATACATATATTCCAACCGATCTTGACCAACAATTATTTTCATGGCATGAAAACTCTGCAGTAAGTTAGAAGGAAGTTCACCATTGAAGCTATTGTTGGAAAGGTCCATGATATGCAAATTGCTGAAGTTGAACTGGCTTCGATATGTTTCTATTGGACCATGGAACATATTGGATTTCAAGATCACAGCTTTCAGCTCAATCAACACTGTTAGCCAAAATGGGAACCCATCAAGAATTTGATTATAACCAAGGTTCAAATACTCTAGCTTTGTACAATTCGCCAAAGATCTTGGGACAGACCCTTGCAATTGATTCTTTGTGAGGTCAATAATCTTCAACGCACAACCTTTTGGGTAAGCATTAGGAATCATGCCCTCAAGTTTATTTTTCCCAAGACTCAAAAATGACAAAGAACCAATGTTTCCGAGACATGAAGGAATTGTGCCATTTAGACCATTGATGGACAAATCAAGAACGACGAGGGATCTTGCTTTACAAATGGATTGAATTTCTCCGAAGAGGAAGTTATTGGAGATATTGTAATAAATCACTGATGGAGGTGGACTAGGAAGTGTTGTTTTGAGCAAGTTAGAACTAATGTCAAAGTACATCAACTTGGGTAGTGGTAGATTAATCTGGTTGTTCACAAAGCCAGTTACAAAATTGTGAGAAAGATCAACATACATCAAGGTCTCTCTACTACCATTCCACATCCATGTAGGAATACTTCCTTCAATGTTATTGTGTGAAAGACTTAACCTCTCTAATCCGCTTAGGTAGCCTAAAACCTTTGGGAACTCATGTAAGTTGCATGAATCTAAAGCTAAAGTGGATAGCTTTGGAAGAGTGGCATTGATCTCGGTCTTGCTGACAAAAGATATGTTGTTGAAGTTCAAATATAATGTTGTCAAGTTCTTGAGTTCATGTATATCCACAATGCCACTCAAATTATTCCAACTAAGATCAAGAAATTCAAGATCCTTGAGTTTGTGTAAATCCACTATGCCACTCAAATTATTCCTACTAAGATGCAGATATTTAACATGCTTGAGTTCCCCTAATGAGTTTGAAACTTCACCTTGCAAATTGTTGGATGAAATGTCAAGAACAATCAATCGCGTCAAGTTCTCAAATGAAGACTGAATCGGGCCACTTAGTTGAACATCTGCCAAATGTAAATAGACAAGACTCGTTAATTTGGCCACTAATTGAATCTCGTCATTTATTTGTCACTCTTTTTTTTTTTTTTTGAAAATCCAAAAATAAAGGCCTTGCTAGTTGAATATTACCTGCAAGGTTCAAAGAGGTGAGTTTTCCCAAGTTGACAAGCCAATGCCAAATATCACCGCTGAAATTATTGACAGAGAGATCTAGATATGATAGCTACGTGAGGTTAGCAAAGGAAGCAGGGATTTGACCGTGAAATTTGCTTGCTGATATATCCAGAATAGCAAGCTGAGAAAGATTACCCAATGAAGTGGGAAGTGAACCCGAAAAATCACATTTGCCAATTGATAATACATTCAAGAAAGCAAGGTTTCCGATAGAAACGGGTATTTCTCCTGAGAAATTCGTGCCCAAAAGAATTAATGATTTTAGGGAGAAACCCCACTGTTGTTCTGGCATCGAACCATAAAGGTTGTCATTCAAACTTATGTCGAGGACTTCGAGGTTTGGTAATTGAAAGATGCCTGTCGGAAATTCTCCATGCAATCCACAATCTCTAAGTTTAAGCGACTTCAAAGAGGAGAAGTTTGCAAGCACATGAGGGAATGGTGATGGCATGCTTATAAAAGAGAGATCAAGTTCTATAAGCATAGTTAAGTTATGAACAAAGTTGTCTACGTTGGGCATCGCGAGACGCCACCCAGAAGACAAATCAAGAGGTATGCTGGGATCCCACCCAAAAGACAAATCAAGAGATATTAATCTAGATAGCTGTGGGATATCCAAGGGGACTTTTCCAGAAAAGTGCGAATTGGAGAGATTAAGGTATTGTAAACCGGAAAGATTGCCGAAGCCGTATGGAATTGAAGAAGAGTTGAAGTCATTCCAAGCAAGATTGAGCGATTCCAAGTGGAGTAGGCGAAAGAGGCTGCTGTTGGAAGTTATGGTACCAAAGAGACAGCTACTGCGAAGGTCGAGGCCTATCACATGACCGGTGGTCTCATCGCACTCTACGCCATCCCATGAGCAGCAATCTCCATGTCCATCTGGAGACCATGATTCGACCTTCGGATAAACACAAAGAAAATCTACTCTGGTGGTTCGAAAACTTCTCATGAATTCCATCAAGGCTGAGCTCTCATACGGATGGCATAGTGGCATAGCAAGTGAAGCATGAATCATCAGGAGGACGATCCAGGTAAGAAGCGCATAGACTGAGGATGCCATGATTTTTTTTGTTTTGGTTGCTGGAGTTGGTTAATGTATGCGAGGTAAAGTGTGATTGAGAAGCTTTTATAGACAGCAATAACTTGTCATATTCAATGGAAGTTAGCGCAACTTGCCTCGCTTGTTGTATGTGGAAAGAGGCATTCTTACATAGATCATTGATAACATCTCTGTCTTTGATATGAACCGCGTACCAAAAAATAGCATGATCCAGACATGGATCTTGAAGAAACAAAATCACGCATTGTCCATTTAAATTATCCAATACATCATCTTTGTCTACTTTTCTAGTTAAATCGCGCACTCGTAATTGCTAAATGGAAACAACAAGGTGTTGGTTTAGATGGTTATATGGTTTGCTCGTCTCCTTGTGATCTTGGGTATCAAGCCTTGTTGGGAGCGCTCTAAAATAAAATCCCAAATGCACTGTGTCAATATAAAAGAGGATGCCCTTACAATCGCCCAGGGAATTGAAACTAATCGAGGTACGCGAAAACTGCCCCGTCCCAAATACCACTTCATTGCTAAATTTGAATTAAAAAAAAACGTCGCATAGAAGTGATTGGACCGGATAACTTATACCAAAATGTAACGAACGTAATGGATAAATATAATATGTGTGTGGATGTTTTTGATGTAAGCTTTCATCCTTACTTAGCTATCTTCAATACAACAATGATCAATTAATTAGTTGGATGAAGCGAACAGTTTAATTGTCTAGATTGAACTCTACTAATTACAAATGACTTGAGCTAACAAGTTTTGTATAATTAGTGTGTTCTTGATACCATATCCATTAAATATCATACTATAAAATTTACATTTACAATTGAATAGGACTATATAGACTCCAAGCAAAAATAAATAATCGTGATTTTCAAAGATATTCTGTCATTGTTTTTACGTAAAATGAGGTGAAGATACGAAATCTGAAAATTTGCAATCGGTGACTATGATATTTTAATTTGATGATTTGAGAACTAGGTGTACTTCTAGGATCTGTAGAATGACTCCTACTTGTCAATCTAAAAAATGAGCAACGGTCTTTTGCGTGTCTCTCGATCTTGGTCTATTTTGTGGAACAAATTATATGATGCCAATTTAGGGGACCACCGATGCAATTAGATTGCACATGAACGATAATCACGGCATGTCCCGCCCGGAATACCGCTTCATTGCTAAATTTGAATTAAAAAAAAAACGTCGCATGGAAGTGATTGGACTGGATAACTTATACCAAAATGTAGCAAACGAATGGATAAATATAATATGTGTATGGATGTTATTCATGTAAGCTTTCATCCTTACTTAGCTATCTTCAATATAACAACGATCAATTAAATAGTTGGATGAAACGAACATTTTAATTGTCTAGATTGAACTCGACTAATTACAAATGACTTGAGCTAACAAGTTTTGTATAATTAGTGTATTCTTGATACCATATCCATTAAATATCATATTGTACAATTTACATTTACAATTGAACAGGACTATATAAACTCCGTACAAAAATAAATAATCGTGGTTTTCAAAGATATTTTGTCATTATTTTTATGTAAAACGAGGTGAAGATACGAAATCTGAAAATTTGCAATTGGTGATTGCAATATTTTAATTTGATGATTCGAGAACTGAAGTACTTCTAGGATATGTAGAATGACTCCTGCTCGTCAATCTAAAAAATGAACAACGGTCTTTTGCGGGTCTCTTGATCTTGGTCTATTTTGTGGAACAAATTATGCTATGCCAATTTAGGGGACCACCTATGCAATTAGATTGCACATGAACGATAATCACGGCTTGCACAAGAATACAATCTAATTTGTGATGCGGGTCTCTCAATCTTGGTCTATTTTGTGGAAAAAATTATGCGATGCCAATTTAGGGGACCATGTATGCAATTAGATTGCACATGAACGATAATCACGGCATGAACGAGAATACAACCTAATTTGTACCTTGCTGATGTGTGACCACTTGTTGCCTTTTCAAAAAGAAAATTGTACATTTGCTTATAACCCTTTACTTTATTTTCAAAGAAAGAAGAAAAAGCAGTAAGACTTGGGCAATATCTTGAAATTGCGAGACATACATACTAATGGTCAATCATAATCGTCACTTTATCAGGACCTCAATCTCTTATGTGAATTGTTGATTCATTTATAAGAAGCTATAGAAATAATGACTCACCGGGGAGTCAAGTTGCTAGATCAATTAAATGTGCCCGTTATTTTCATCGAAAACATCCCCATTTTTCACTTATTTGTGTTAGGTGATATCTCGCGCCGGATTTCACCTATAGATCAAATTTTCATCGTTGATCTGATTTGAGATAGGCCATTGAAAGTAAAACTGAAGATGATAGGTCACCCAAAGTGGAATAGTGAGCCAAGAAGTCTTTGACGTTTTGCCTTTAGTCACCCCACGAGTCCGGTCACAAGAAATTTTGGAGGGGCGAAATAAGAAGCCCCAGATTTCCTATCCATAAAAATTGCGTACCGTAAAGGCTACGGCAGTACAATCTCCTCTGTCTCTCCTATGACACAAGTGCTATAATAACAAAGACAAAACTTAAATTAAGAAAAAAAAGACCATATCATGTCACACTCATTAGTGTACATTGTTTATACTAGGGTCATTTTGGTCTAGATGCTCCATACATGCTGTTTCATTTGAAAAGTGAAAATCTTTCACCAAAGCGATTGATTTTGGTTTTTTTTTTTATCTAAAGGAAAGGATTTTGTATTGATCTTGGACAAGAAATTACTTGGCTGGAAATTGAAGAAATGAAGAATAGGTTATAGAATTTAAACTATTGGAAAGTAAATTTATGAGAAATAAGACCGTACAAAAATTATTAAACTTCATTGACTAATGTTTGGGAAAATATGCGAGAAAATTTATGATTTTCATGGTGAGTATTTATAGCCCACTAACAACAGTCACATATAAGCAGTCAGTACTTCTAATTACAAATACTGCTTCTCTCATGAACACATGCGTACATTTCGTACGCTGATAATCATTATTTACAAGAAGTTATCGAGATAATCAATCATCACTTGATATTGGAATCGTCGTCTGGTGTTGAAATTGACACATCTCACTTGTCTTCTAGTTCCAACACTCCCGCAAAATTTGCAAATGACAAATCATTAATGAACGATGTCGATTGGCAATGATAAATATCAGTACTTTCTCTCGTTTGTTGTTGACGATCTTACTAAGCTGTAGTTTAGTACCCTTTAAATCAACCCCATTTTCACAAATGACCTCTTGGATTGTCGACCAAACTTATCACTTGTTGATGATACAAGTTCAGTCATTTTTTGCTTTCCTAATCCAATGTGTCATGTCGTTGAGAGATTGGCCTTGATATGGCTCAAGAGGAGTCTTGGAATCAACCGAGTGGTTCTCGTCGCGTTTATCCGAAACTCGAATCATAATCGTCACCAAGTTGAAATAGAGATTACTGGTCATGGGAGGGCTGTGGAGTGCGACGAATTCAGCGATCACATTGCCGACCTCAACCTCAGTAGCAGTTGTCTCTCCGGTACCACACAACACCGGTCTTTTCATAAATCTAATCCAAATTGTGATGTAAGGCGGATACTAACGGACCTTGCAATTCAAATTTAACGCGAGAAGAAGAAATTATACGATTCGAAGTCCAAATCATTCCCAACTACCAAACCGTTGGCCAATCATCTCTTCTTAAACATATTTAATTGTTCTTTCTCTCTCTCTTGAATGTACAAACAAAGCGAAAAATCTTAGCTGCGCCACCTTATCCGGCCACGGTGCCCCTAATGTCACTGGGAAGAAAGAGTCTACACCGAATCTTATTGGGCCTTGGCCTTTCGGCCCGCGATGCGAGTCCAAACACAGCTAAAAGAATCGGGTCATGCCCATGGCCCGTTTTTCTTTTTCGGATCCAATACGTAAGCCCATGGGTTTTATGTTACGAAGCGATATAAAAGCTTCTCTCAGTCGAACCAGCTTGCCTCCGTCGGAACCATTGCACCGCCTCGGTTCTCAAGCTCCGAAGCAGGTACGGTTCGAGCTCGATCCTTTGGAAATTGTCGGTGCTGATCATCGCGTGATTGATCTTCGGCCTCTTGGGTCGCTCCTTCTTCGGTTTTGATTCACGTCGGATTCGCTTCGATCCCATTTCGGGTTCGAATCCGTTTGCTTTTTGCTCCGTTTCGGATCCGCTTGTTCGTTTGAAAGCTTCGGCATTATTCGCAGTCGTCGTCGTCGTCGTTCGTGAGCTCAATCTGTTGCGTATGGCCTTGTTCGCCCGATCTAATTGGGCCGTTACATGTTGTGAGATGCGAGGAGGTGTTCTCTTCACGAATCACGGGTGTTTGTTTTCCTGCCGAGCGTATTATTGTGTTGGAAATGCCGTGTGTTGTTTTCGCTCGACCTCATCTATTGGAATTGTTGTTGAAATTGTTGTTGGAAGTAACTGTTTCCCTTTTCTGGGCTGAGTAGGTTGTAATCAAGTTTTGATTTTTATCTGATTGTACTGCGAACTTTTGTCGGAATTGTTCGCGATGTAGTATTTTGTTGGTCTAGCGTGCAGTGGGAATGTGAAGGTTTGAGAATGTCGATGCCCTTTGAATGGGGATTGTAGTTTTAAATCCAGACATGTTTCTTGTACTTTAAATGAGATTTACTCGGATTTCTGCTGTCTAGGAATGTCCCGATTTGAGCTCAAACATGTTTCAGCTTATTTAAGCTGTTAGTCGACAAAACTTAAAACTCACTATTGTTTGGTTTACTTGCTTACTGTGTCATTCTTATTCTGAATTGAAATTATTGTGTCGGCAATGTGGAAGATACCGTGCTTATGATAATTAGTTTTCTGAATTTCTATATAGGCTCTGACAGCCAGTTTTAACATTATGCAGAGTGTAAAAACAAACTTGCTGTACTTTTCGTTAATGTGTTTGAATCATTTAAACTTTTGCTGATAACATATAATGTACATCTCAGAGCCATCTTAACCTTAAAAGCTTTGTCTTTTTTCCCTTTTTAGGTAAGTCATGGTTAAACATAACAATGTTGTGCCAAATGGGCACTTCAGAAAGCACTGGCAAAATTATGTCAAGACCTGGTTTAACCAGCCTACGAGAAAAGCTAGCAGACGCTTAGGTAATTAAATTGCTCCCTTTATATCGAAGTGCTGCCATTCTTATTCTCGGAGCATTCTGATGTTCTTTATTTTGTGCCCAGCTCGGCAAAAGAAGGCTGTGAAGACTTTCCCGGGGCCAACAGCGGGTCCACTCTGACCAGTTGTCCGTGGTCAAACCCTGAAGTATAATATGAAGGTCAAGGCTGGGAAGGGATTTTCTCTCGAAGAACTTAAGGTATAGTCACGATGAGTAATTTGTTTGAATGGGTTCCTTTGTCATGAAGAATCTTCATTACCTTGTTACAATAATTTTTTTAGTGTTGATACAAGTAAAATGAATAGATGTGGTCAGCCAGCCCTTTCAAAGTTTGCGACAATGACATTTAACAAGCATTTGACTTGCTATTCCGCTTAATAATTCTGTCAGTGATGAAATTGTTCACTGCCCTTTTCAGATCTTTATATCCCAAATCATTAAGCATCATGAGGAGATGGGCTAATTGTACCTCACCAGCATAATTTTCACCATAATTTTGCATATGAAGCTTTGTTAAAGCCCCTGTACTGTTTTACTGACATTTAACTGGCTTCGATATGTTTCTATTGGACCATAGAACTTATTGGATTTCAAGATAATAGCTTTTACCTCGGTCAATCCTGATTGCCATGGAGGGAACCCATCGATAATTTGATTGTAACCAAGGTTCAAGTACTCTAGCATTGGACAATTCGCCAAAGATATGGGGACAGGACCTTGCAATCGATTCTCTGTGAGGTCAATAATCTTCAATGCACAACCATTTTGGAAAGCATGACAGAGAACCAATACTTCCGAGACATGAAGGAATTGTGCCATTCAGACTATTGATGGACAAATCAAGTACGACAAGGGATCTTCGTCTACAAATAGATTGGATGTCTCCGAAGAGGAAGTTGTTGGAGATATTGTAATGATTCGTTGATGGAGGTGGACTAGGGACTGTTTTGAGTAAGTTAGAACTAATGTCAAGAAAGCTCAACTTGGGTAGTTACAGATTGATCTGGTTGTTCACAACGCTAGTGAGAAAATTGTGCGAAAGATCCATGTACGTCAACTGGGGTATTGTTAGATTGATGCGGCTGTTCTCAAAGCCAGTTAGAAAATTGTGAGAAAGAAACATAACTGACAATGTTTCCCTGCTACCATTCCACATCCAAGTAGGAATACTCCCTCCGATTTTATTGTCTGACAGATATACCCTCTCCAATCCCTTTAGGTAGCCTAAAAACCTTGGGAACTCATGTAAGTTGCATAAACCTAAACTTAAGGCGGAAAGTTTTGGAAGAGTGGCATTGATCTCGGTCTTGCTGACAAATGTTATGTTGTTGAAGTCCAAATATCATGTTTTTAAGTTCTTGAGTTTGTGTAAATCCACGGTGCCACTCAAATTATTCCTCGTAAGATCCAGATATTCAAGATCCTTGAGTTCCCATAAGGACATTGGAGTCTCACCTCGCCAATTGTTGAATGAAAGGTCAAGCACAACCGTGTCAGGTTCTCAAATGAAGATGGAAGTGGACCACTCAGCCGATTAACTGCCAGAGTGTAAAGAGACAAGACTTGTTCGTATGGCTAGTGACTGAATCTTGTCATTTTCTTTTTTTCATTAAAAAAAAAACACCTTGCTCGCTCAATATTACCTGAAAGGTCCAAATAGTTGACTTTTGCCAAGTTGACAAGCCAATGTGAAATATCACCTGTGAAATTATTTTTAGAGAGATCTAGATATGATAGCTAGGTAAGATTAGCGTAGGAAGCGGGGATTTGACCCATAAATTTACTTCTTTATAGATCTAGATAAGCAAGCTGAGAAAGGTTACTCAGTGAAGAGGGAAGTGAACTCGGGAAAATCATGCACCCGAGAGACAATGACTTCAGGGGATTATCCCACTGTTGTTCTGGAATAAAACCATAAAAGGTTGTCATTGTAACTGATGTCAAGGACTTCCGGTTTTGGTAATTGAAAGATGCTTACCGGAAATTCTCCATGCAATCCACATTTTCTAAGTCGGAGTGACTTCAAAGAAGAGAGTTTGCAAGTATACGAGGGAATGGTGATGACATGCTTATAATAGAGAGATCAAGTTCTCTAAGCATAGGTAAGTTATGAACAAAGTTCTCAATGTTGAGTATCTCAAGAGGCGTCCACTCAGAAGACAAGTCAAGAGAAATTAATCTCGAGAGCCGTGAGATATCCGAGGGGACTTTCCCGGAAAATTCTGAAATAGAGAGATTAAGGTATTGTAATCTAGAAAGATTGCCGAAATCATATGGGATTGAGGAAGAGTTGAAGTCGTTCAAAGCGAGATTCAGCAATTCCAAGTGAAGTAGGCAAAAGAGGCTGGTGTTGGAAGTTATGGTGCCAAATGAATGTCTGTGAAGGCCTATCACATGACCACTCGCCTCGTCGCACTCGACCCCATCCCATGAACAGCAATCTCCATGTCCATCTAGTGACCATCATTCAACCTTTGGATAAACACAACGAAAATCTGCTCTGCTGGTTCGCAAACTTCACTTGAATTCCATCAAGGTAGAGCTCTTGTCCGGATGCCATAGTGGCTTAGCAAGGGAAGTATGGATCATCACGAGAAGGACGATCCAAGTAAGAAGCGCATGGAGTAAGGATGCCCTGATTTTTGTTTTCGTTACTGGAGTTGGTTAATCCGTGCAAGGTAAAAGTGCCGTTGAGAAGCTTTTATAGATAATAATGGCTGGTCGCTTTCGCTGGACGTTCACGCTACTTACATAGTATGTTATGTGTGAAAAGAGGTATCAGTGTATAGATAATCAAATGAATGTCCGTCTTTGATATGATTCGTATGTCCAAAAATATTGTGATCCACACATGGATCTTGAAAAAGCAAATGTCTTAGTATATTATTGTACAGATCATGCATTATCAATAAAATTATTCATTATAATACTTATTTCATCTTTGTCTAATTTTCTATTTAATTTGTGCACTCGGACTTGCTGCACAGAGCCAACAGAGTGTTGGTTTAGATGGCTAAAGAGTTTCCTTCTCTACTTGTGGTCTTAAGTATCAAGTCTTGTCGGAAGCATCTTAAGAGTAAAATCCTGAATGCAACGGGCCGATATGCGGGAGTGCGCACTTAATATCCCCTGGGAAGTGAACTAATTAAGGTGCGCGAAAGCTGGCCTCATACCACATACATACATACACACACATATATACATACTTACGTATAGACATGCGCTCTAGCGCGCATACGCACACAAACATATATATATATATACACACGATGAACATTCATTTTATTTGTCTGGATTGAGACTCAACTGAGATCACAAATAACTTGAGCTAACAAGTTTTGTATAATTAGTGCATTCCAAATTCCGCATCCCATCAAATATCATATTATATAGCGTACAAATTACAATTGGACAGTACTATGTAAACTTTCATGCAAAAAAAAATTATATATTTATGATCTTCATAGACGTCAATTCAAGTAACCGGCATTACACGAGCTAACTAGTGTCATTATACAATAAGAGTGAAGAACAGGAGTAGAATATTCTCACATCAAAATTAACATTTTACGTGATTTTGGTCAAGCGATGTTAAAACGGGAACAAGAATGACGAATACCTACACACCGGAGATAAAGCTTCTTTTTTTTTCTCCTCTCTTTTCCCAATAAATAACATGATTACATTTAAAAAAGCATGTCAAGTTACATTGTCTAAAAAAACTGCAGATATTGTTCCTTTGCCAGCAGTGCTAAAGCATCCGTGCAACCATCCGCTTCTCTGAATATGTGCTCAATTTCGTATTCCAGCAGCTCCGCGAGCACGTCCATGCGTTCAGCCAATCGAGGGTCCAATAGTAAATTAAGCCTTTGACCGCCTGCAATTGCTTGACCAACAAACATGGCATCCATTTCGGTGGGTTACTGGGTAACGTTATCAGCCAATTCTAATCTAAGACAATCTCTTTGCACTTTATTCCTGCCCCGATGTGTTTACTGTCCATCGGAGCCTCTATAGTTCCCAAGAGACTTATGCTTGTTTGTAATTCATCATAATCATGTATACTTTGTCATTGAATTTTATATAAAATCACGCAATGATATATTAAATCTGAAAATATTTTCAGTGGATGATTACCGTCTTTTCTTTTTGTGATTGGTGGACTAGGAATACTCCTAAGAACTGTAGAATGACTCCCGTTCGTCAATAGTCAAATTGATTGTTATGCATTTTCCGCGCAGTCAAAGTTGAAGTGGCCACTCAGATTCTCAACTTAGCGGAAGACTAGGAAGACTTCTTTCGAGTCAAGGAGCGGTTGGCGTCTTATGCTGAACGTGGACTGAAAGATGACACGCAACATCGACTTCACTTACACGGCATGCAACATTTTCATCATTAGGTATACCAGTGCCTCAAATTTTCCATAATACTTTTATGATTATTCCGTTTATTGCTTATAATATCATTAATGATTGAGAGACACCTTTTATTTTCTTAACCTTCAATGGTTTCTTACAAAGAAGGAATTGATGCATTTTAAGGAATCAAATCACCTAATTTACGTATAGTATAAACAAATACCAAGTACCAAGACATGACTCAATGATTTTAACTCAGCAGTTAAAGACTATCATCTTCGGGTCACCCACTTGGGTTTTGACTCGTTTTTTCTAACATAGTCGGTACATGAAAATTTTATGCATCCATGATTTATCTATCTAAGATGGGATCTATCATCTTATTTTTCTAATCAAGTCAAGTATTCATAACCAATTATGATAAATTCGAACTTACATGGTTGTCGAACCATGTCAAAGTTCGAGTAGATAAGTCCATGCCAAAATGCGCGTCTTTACAGAATATTTAGTTTGAGTGTAATTATTCAATCTATGAGAAGCTACATAAAATACCAATGCGCGCTTCTTCCACCTTGTTGAAAAGACACAAAGGAACCAATTTAAAAAATCAAAAGAAAGTTTTGTCTAGTGAGCTTCGTCTTCTCCCCTTGCCCAAGAGGTGAAAAGAGAAGGACAAAAAAAAAAATTTTGATTAGAAAACTTGCTAGACTTCCAAAATGAGCAGTGCAGTGCCGTTTTGGTCCATCATATGCTAACGGGTAAGTTTTATTTTTCCTCTCTTAATTTACACTTTTTCTTTCATTCAAGTTCTTGAACTTTTAATTTAATTAATCAATTCCTTAAAAATGCTTTATTTTTAGCGATAAATACATTCAAAGTCCTAAAACTTATCGTAAAAGTACAATTAAGTCATAAAACTTTCATAATATGCAATTAAGTCCTAAAACTTGTTAGAAAAGTACAATTGAGTCCTAAACCTTTCAAAAAGTGCAAACAAGTCCTAAAACTTGTCATAAAAGTGCAAACAAGTCATAAAACTTGTTAAATTGATTCAATCAAGTCATTCCATTGATTGCATTTTTTGAAAGTTTTAGGACTTGATTGCACATTCGTGATAAGTTTTAGGACTTGATTACACTTTTTGAAAGTTTTAGGACTTGATTGCACTTTCGTGATAAAATTTAGGACTTGATTGCATTTTTTGAAATTTTTAGGACTCAATTGCACTTTCCTGATAAGTTTTAGCACTTTTAATGCACTTATCCCTTATTTTTAAGTCCGACCTTCGGCGCCAGTTTTGATAAGCTCGATCTAACATGGCTATCTAACCATTCTGGAGTATGACGTGGAAAAGAACTAGCCTTGACAAACAAGTTACCATGGAAAATGATGTAAATGTTTTCCTTTACGGACATGTTACCATTAAGAATTTTGCCTCTACGGGAGAGACCGAGGCCCGGCAAATTGACAATTAAGACCAACCATATGATGTATGTCTTGCCATGCTATAATATTAGGAGATGGGTTTATCAAGAGGATTCCAAAGTCTGCCATGGGAAGTTACTCTTGGACTAACCACAAAATACTCTACATATTGCCTCTCACTGCTTTCCTTTTTTGAATAATTTTAATATTTATAAGTAAATTGTGGTCATTTTTTTGGCAAAAAGGAAAAGAAATGGTCACGCATCCACGAGGTGGAAATTTCAGGTTGAATTCTCATGCCGTGATGGATGGGCTCATGTGCAATCATAACTGCGTGTTTTAATGCGGTATCTCGTTTCTTTTTCCACATATAGGCCAAAATTGAGAGACCCGTAAAGAAAAACTAATTTTTTAACATATGATTGTACTTCAGACCCAAAAAAAAAATATGATTGTACTAATCGTGCATTATCTATAAAATTATTGAATACAATATGTATCTAATCTTTGTCTTATTTTCTATTTAGTCGGTACATTTGTAATTGCTGCATAGAACTACCAAGGTGGCGGTTTAGATGGCCAGAAGTTTTCTTCTCCTCTGGTAATATTAGGTTCAAGCCTTATTGGAAGCACTCTAGAAGTAAAATCCTACTTGGATCAGGTCGATATGAGGGAGTGCGCCCTTAAGATTGCCTTGGAAAATGAATTAATCGAGGTGTGCGAAAGCTAATTTAGATATCACTTCACCGCTAAATTACGAAAACAAAGAAAATGTTACCTAGAAGTTGATTGTTGTGGGGTTGATTGGTTGAACTCAAAAGTCAAGTTGCAAAGCCGAAACCTAGATTGGGAAGCGAGGTACAAAAAAATTACTATGCCCTGACTTTTGTTTTTAAACCTTAGATATGCGCGAACAAATGGGGTCCTTGTGCCAGATTATGTTGAGAAGACGTGCGTGACGTGCAAGTTGAAGTGGCCATCTTAGATTCTCCCCTCAATTAGCGGAAGACTTGGAAGATGACTTTCGAGTCAAGGGTTTGGTTGACGTCTTATGCCAAAGGCGAACTCAATGATGAAATGCAACGTCGACTTCACTTACACGGCATGCATTTTGAATTTTTGATCAATAAGGTGTAGCAAGTGCCTCGAATTTTCCTCTTTAAAGCAGAAGAGATCCATGGTCCGAATTTTGACCCTTAAGATAAAGTGAGGGAAAAGAAACTTGCATGAAATTTCATTGGCCCTTGTTCTGTTACTTCTTTTGAAAAAGGCAGCAGGCAAGAAATGCACCGGGTAAGTCATCCCATGAACTTCGACCAAAAAAAAAAAGTCATCCCATGAACATAAATAAACTCCAATATTATCATTAAAAATGACTGAAAATGTGTCATCCCATGTCAGTTCAAGCTAAGTCATATTGAGTTCGTGTTTTTCTCGGTAAATTCGGGTCGTGTTCGAGTTACGTTGATATCTAGGAATTGCCACTTCCCATGCTCTTCCAAGCATTAGCTTGCAATCAAAGTGAGTTACCAAGAGCTTTTGAAACTAAAATTTTAATCTAATATAAAAACGTTCGCTTAAAGAGCATACATTTAAATGAGTGATTTAGTTGTATGAGTATAAATGTAAACATGAAATCTAACCCAATAACGATTTAAACAAAACTTTCTTATAATTCATACGAAAAATATGGAGACAGTGGACACATAAAGGGTACGAAAGTGCGTACCAATGAATTCAGAAAAGGCCTTATTGTTTATTTTTTTTTGAGTTTAACAGTTATTTAATACTCAACAGTCTGAATATTTAAAAACCTACACATATGAACTTTTCAATTTACTAAATCAATGAAAAGTTATTGTAATAGAACTTTGTGACTTTGAAATTCATTTTTCTCAAATCATCTTCCTAAGAATAATGCGAAAAAAAATCCATATGACTCAACATGTCACGGCGATATTGAATAATCTATTACACGCATGAAATGGAAAATTCAAATGCAACACTCTGAGTCATTGTTATAAAAGGTTTGATGATTTCATGAAAAATAATATTTTGCCATTTCATGTTGTTTTTCAATATAGAGTAGAATAAAAATTTGCTCTTTTCTGCTGCTAACTCGCTTTTGAGCTTGATAAATGCATTAATTATGAAGTACATGTGATCCTCCATGACCTATCGATTCATAAAGAGAATGTCACGGACTTCTTGATGCTTAGTGAACGGCACGTCATAGAACATAAATTAATGAATATTGTAAAGTAATGGGCTACTCTATCCACGCAAAACTTTGGCCGGGAAGAGTCGGCTCCATGTTGAACTAGGGAAAAAAAGAAGGAAAGGATAAAAGGGTTGATTTGAAAAAAACTTGCCTGGAATTTCAAGGTGAGCGGTGTGAACTTCAGTCCACTATCTTTTAAAGGGAAAATTTGACTCTTAATTTATGTGCTTTTTTTGGTTAAGGTCTTCAACTTTCAATTTATCTAATCAAGTCTAGCCCCTAGCACCAATTTTAATTAATTTGAACCGACGTGTCTGTCGGACCGTTTCAGAGTATGAAGTGGAGAAGAAAAACTTGCTCCTATGGATTAGTGCCAAAAAGCGTTTCTTCAACAGAATATGTAGGTTGATTTTAATTATTCAGTCCACATGAAACTTATGTAAAGTGTCAAAATGCGAGTCCTTATTTTCCACCTTCTAAGGACGCAAAGGTCCATGGAACCAATTAAAGGAACTAAAAGAAACCTTTGTCCAAGAAGCTTATATAAAGTGCCAAAATGCGCGTCCTTATTTTTGGTCCACTATCTCTTAAAAGGTAAAATTCTTTAATGTGTATGCATTTTTTCAAGCAAGTCCTTTGTTGCCGAAGCGCACATCCTAACAATATATCTAGTTTGAGTGTAGTTATTGAGCCTACATGAAGTTTATATACAGCACCAAAAATATGCACCCTTGCCACTATGGTGTCGACTTAGATGACGAGAGAGTTTTTTCATCTCGTTATGATTTTGGGTTCAAATCCTTAGAGAGTACTCCAAGGGTAAAATTATAAATATACCAGGCCGATATGGGAAAGTACGTTCAACCGCTCAGGGAGATGGAATAGTTAAGGTACGCGAAAGCTAGCTTAAGTACCACCTAATTGGCCATGTACCAAAAAAACGAAAATGCGCCCCTTTTTTCCCACCTTGTTTAAAAGACACAAGGGAACTAAGTAAAAGAAATGAAAAGAATATTTTATCTAGGAAACTTTTGTCCCAACCTGTTGTACAGAGAAGAAAAAGAAAAGGAAAAAGTAATTGATCAAAATACTTGACTGGAGTTCTAAATAGCAATGCTCTTTTTGTCCATCATTTGTTAAGGGTAATTCGACTTTTCGTCCTTTTAACTTACGTATTTTTTTTTTCAATCAAGTCCATGAACTTCTAATTAATCTAATCAAGTCTTTGAACTTGTATAATTTTTCTAATCAAGTCAAACGTCCAACACCAATTCTGATAAATTAGAACTTACGTGGTTGTCGGACAATGTCAAAGTTCGAGCACATAAGTCTATGCCAAAGTGCGCGTCCTTATAAAATATTTAGTTTGAGTGTAATTAGTCAACCTACGAGAAATTACATAAAATATCAAAATGCGTTTCTTCCACCTTGTTCGAAAGACACAAAGGAACCAATTTAAAAAATCAAAAGAAAGTTTTGTCCAGGAAGCTTCGTCTTTTACCGTCGTCCAAGATGTGAAAAGAGAAGGACAAAAAAAAAATAATTTGATTAGAAAACTTGCTTGGAGTTCCAAAGTGAGCAGTGCAATGCCGTTTTGGTCCACCGTATGCTAACGGTAAAGTTTTACTTTTCCTCTCTTAATTCACACTTTTTCTTTCAATCAAGTTCTTGAACTTTTAATTTAATTAATCAATTCCTTAAAAATCCTTTATTTTTATGTCCGACCTTTGGCACCTGATAAGTTCCATCTAACATGGCTATCAAATCATGCTGAAATATGACGTGAAAAAGAATTAGCTGCAACAAACAAGGCACCATGGAAAATGAAGTAAATGTTTTCCTTTACAGACATGCTACTGTTAAGATTTTGCCTCCACGGGAGAGACCAAGACAAAGTGACAATTAAGATAAAGTATACGATGTATGTCTTGCCATGCTATAGTATTAGCAGATGGGTTTATCAAGAGGATTCTCTTGGACTAATCACAAAATACTCGACATGTTGCCTCTCACTGCCTTCCTTTTTTGAATGATTTTAATATTTATAAGCAAATTGCGGTAACTTTTTTGGCAAAAAGGGAAAGAAATGGTCACATATCCACGAGGTGGAAATTTCAAGTCGAATTCTCATGCCGTGATGGATGGGTTCATGTGCAATCATGACTGCATATTTTAACGCGGCATCTTGTTTCTTTTTTCATAGATAGGCCAAAATTGAGAGACCCGCAAAAAAAAGCTAATGTTTTAACATATGATTGCACTTCATACCAAAAACAAATGATTGTGCTAATCGTGCATTATCTATAAAATTATTGAATACAATACTTATCTAATCTTTATCTTATTTTCTATTTAGTCGGTACACTTGTAATTGCTACATAGAACCACCAAGGTGGCGGTTTAGATGGCCAGAAGTTTTCTTCTCTCCTTGTAGTATTGGGTTCAATCCTTATTGGGAACACTCTCGAAGTAAAATCCTTATTGGACCAGGTCGATATGAGGGAGTACGCCCTTAAGATCATCTAGGAAAATGAACGGATCAAGGTGTACAAAAGCTAAATTACGAAAAAAAAAAAATGTTACATAGAAGTTGATTGTTGCCAGGTTGGTTGGTTGAACTCAAAAGTCAAGTTGCAAAGCCAAAACTTAGATTAGGAAGCGAGGTACACAAAGGTTACCATACGCTAACTTTTGTTTCTAACCCTTAGATATACATGAAAAAATAGGGTACTAGTGCTAGATTACATTAAGAAGACGTGCGTGACGTGCAAGTTGAAGTGGCCATCTCATATTCTCCCCTCGACTAGTGGAAGGAAGACGACTTTCAAGTCAAGGCGTGGTTGACATCTTACGCCGAAGGCGGACTCAATGATGAAATGCAATGTCGACTTCACTTACACGGCATGCATTTGAATTTTTGATCAATAAGGTTTAGCAAGTGCCTTAAAATTTCCACTTTAAAGCAGAAGAGATCCATGGTCCGAATCTTGACCCATAAGATAAAGTGAGGAAAGAGTAACTTGTATGAAATTTCACTGGCCCTTGTCCTGTTACTTTCTTTGAAAAAACGTAGTTCATCTAAAAAAATGTCGACTTAACAACGGAGTCATCAATCCTGATAAACTCATCCATCATCAAAGTCAAAAGATATGAACCCTAATGTAAAATCCAAATGCGCCCTATTACTAACGTGGTTAGCGATCAATCTATTCACTCTTGTTTTTTTTTTTGATTGATCGATGTAATTGTCTAGTCAGCCATCATGGGATTTAACTACAATTAACTCTATTAATCTTTTTATTCCCTTTATCGTTTCCTCATTATTTTAGATTCCTATAAAGCGATTACACCATGAGGAGTACTGTATGACTTGGTTCCACACAGATTTTGAGCAATTAGGAGTACGCGTACTTTTAACTTTTTGTTGTTGTCGTTGTTGGTTTCAGTACGTACAACTATAAAGTTGAATAATCTCATTAATGTCTTCTTTCGGAGAGGGCGTAAACATAAATTAAGTCTAATCTTTTGAGAATAATGAAGTGTTAAGCCAATTTCTTTTCTTTTTTTTTTGGTAAGGTAAGAAGTTCCAATTTCTTTTAGTACGCTCTTTAATGACAAAGTATTGTGAAAAGAGTAAAAACAAAGTTGAATTCTTTTTCTAAATTTGAATCAAACAGAAAGATTTACAAAATGAAAAGATGAACAAAGATAACACTAGTGCAGCATAAAAAATAACAACTAAGCAAACATTTTTGCAGACAAGTTAATCCAAAATGAATATAGATTAAAGATAGCAAAAATACATTAGGTTGTTAAGAAATTCAATCACCGCCCAAATATATTTTGTTCACATACATACATACGTACATACCTACATACATATATACATACATTCATCTAAATAAATAATCTTCCCATTTTTTAACGCTGAAAGTCAAATAACTAATCTTCCATATGCTCAAGAAAATTTGATGTTTATGCAGTTTTAAAAAAAATGTTTTAATGTGTGCACACACAGTACATTTTACTAGTAATATCAATTATATGTTAAACATTGAACTATCCCTTCTCTTTGCCATAAAACACCGAACTATCTTACTTGATTTTTCTAGTAACACAAATTGATTCGATAAAAACATGAGATTTTTTTAACTTATCTCGCTAAATTTAGGACTTACAACGTAAATTAACACTTAAACCCATCTATTAATAGCCTTAAACTAGTGGAAATTGTAAAATTATCCCAATCCCAGTGCTTAGGTTAGTTCAACTGGTTTGTCACAAGAAAGAAAAATCTTTGTTGAGTTTTGTCAAGTTTTGGTATTTTTTTTTTTCTTCTTTTCTATGTGAAAAAGACAGGAGGTGTCATTTCACTGGTAAGTGGACCATGCCAATAATACTGGCAATGAATGGCCAAGCACGGCACAAGAAAATACAGCTTTTGACAGATGATGCCTTTATCTTTGCTTGGACTCTTGACTCTCCCTGCCATTTTCGAGAAAATATCGTATGGTCTTTGGACAGGCGTACGGGCTCTACAGCAGGTTTTAATTGAGAGGAAATCCGTAAAACGATTTAAATTTGTTACTCAGCCTGTACGCAAATTATGTCAGACGCATGATAGCGCACGCGATATAATTAAGAGAGAAACTTCGTTAATCAAAAATCAATATGAAACAATGAATGAGAAAATGAGGATTAAACTTGATGAATCCCAAAACAAAATGACTTTTTTGGTGATAATTTCAAGGGGTTAATACCACGAAAAACTCTAAATTGATACACCTGTGACAATTTTACCTCGAACTATTTTTTTGACTACAAAAAATCCCAAACTGGTACACCTACGATAAATTTACCCTAAACTATTTTTTTGACCACCAAAAATCTTAAATTGGTACACTTGTGACAATTTTACTCCGAACTATTTCTATGACCATCAAAAACCCCATGCTGGTACACCTGTAATAATTTTACTTTCGAACTAATTTTTTTACCACTAAAAACTCTAAACTGGTACATTTTGACAAATTTACCCTCTGTTAGTGTCCATTAAATTATATTAATATCACAAAAAATCTTAAATTTGTAAATTTGTGACAAACAGAGAGCTAAAACCTAAAACCGGTACACATGTCAATTTCCACGTGTCATTAAACTTAGCAATTTGATAGTAAAATTTAGCGGAAACTAACGGAGGATAAATTTGTCACGGGTGTACCAGTTTGGGATTTTTAGTAGCCAAAAAATTAGTTTGGGGGTAAAATTGTCACAAGTATACCAATGTGGGGTTTTTGATGATCAAAAAAATAATTCGTGGTAAAATTGTCACAGGTGTACCAGTTTAGGATTTTTTGTGATAAAAAAAATAGCTTTGGATAAATTTATCACAGACATATCAGTTTAGGATTTTTCGTGATATTAATCCAATTTCAAGTGAGGCAGGGAGAGAATAGATGTATAAGTGAGTTTACAGTTAAAGAGACACGGGCCCACCTATAAAAATGGGCTCATTGATGAAAGTCCGCACAAGCAACTCCTATGGATGAACAAACAAAGTTAAACAACCTCTGTACTTGAAATTACGCCTTGAAGCTGTGAGTCAAAATCAAACGACATGAACAATTTTACATGGGAGCTTGTTGCCAATTTCCAATGTGTCACCAAAAGAAACGAATGGATACTATATCGAAAGTATGACAGAGAAATATAGATAAAAGGGGACAATGTCAAGCCGCTGTGCTCGTGCTCTAGATGATAAAACAAATGTATATAAGTCTAACACCGTGCAGCTTTCAAACCCATACAGAAGGCATACACAAAATCCATGAAAAGTATTGGGGTCAAGCACTTTGAATGGCCAAGTAGCAAGATATTTTCATTGACATAACCAATTGTTGCTGCCTATAAAAAGCTTCTCCCTTGCACTGTCCCACGAAAACTCACTTCAGTAACCAAAAGAACAAAACACAAAAGCAGAAAAATATGGCAGCCTTATCATTATATCTACTGCTTACTTGGATGTTCTTACTCTCTCTCTTTCGTACTAGGCTTGCTGAGGTATCATGTCATGCGGACGAGAGCTACGCCTTAATGGAATTCAAGAGAAGTTTCAGAACCAACATGGCAGATTCGCGATGCGTTTATCCAAAGGTCCACTCCTGGTCTTTGGATGGAAGTGGAGATTGCTGTTCGTGGGACGGCATCGAATGTGATGAGGTCACCGGTCGAGTGATTGCCCTCAACCTCAGTAGCAGTTGTCTCTCGGGCACCATGAGTCCCAACACCACTCTCTTTCGACTCGTTCACGTGGAGTCACTCAATCTTGCTTACAACAGCTTCAACTTATCCCCAATCCCGTACGGCTTCAACAATCTTTCGAGGTTACAATACCTTAACCTCTCCCACTCGGATTTTTCTGGTGAAATCCCTCACGATATCTCACAGCTATCCCGGTTAGTTTCTCTCGATTTGTCCGCTTCTGGGGACGCGATACTTCATTTGCCCAACATGGGCGACCTTGTTCATAATTTGACTGGACTAAAAGAACTCCATCTTTCTTCTGTAAGCTTGTCATCCCCTATCCCTCCCGTGCTAGCGAATTTCTCTTCCTTGACATCGCTTAGGCTTCGATATTGTGAATTAAATGGATACTTTCCGATCAGCATTTTTCAGATGCCAAACTTGGAAATCCTTGACATTGCTGGCAATTCCAACCTTTCTGGTTTTTTTCCCAAACCGCATTGGGGTTCTCCAATGAAATCCTTAAAACTTTTCTCGACCAACTTCTCTGGAGAAATCCCCGCTTCGATCGGAAACCTTAGTCTCTTGAATGAGTTAGACGCCATGGGGTGCCATTTTTCGGGATCACTTCCCTCTTCAATGGGTAATCTTTCTCGTCTCACTGCACTAAACCTTTCCAGAAATAACTTGCAAGGTCAAATCCCTGTATCCTTTGCTGATCTTACCCAGCTATCGGTGCTAACGCTCTCTTCCAAGCTTAGATATTGTGGATTGAATGGAGACTTTCCAGTCGGCATTTTTCAGCTGCCAAACTTGGAAATCGTTGACATATCTGGTAATTCCAACCTTTCTGGTTTTCTTCCCAAACCACAATGGGGCTCCCCATTGAAATCCTTAGACCTTTCCAATACCAACTTCTCGGGAGAAATACCCGCTTCAATTGGAAATCTTAGTCTCTTGAATGAGTTATATGCCTGGAGGTGCCATTTTTCGGGATCACTTCCCTCTTCATTGGGTAATCTTTCTCATCTCACTGCACTAGACCTCGACAGCAATAACTTGCAAGGTCAAATCCCTATTTCCTTTGCTGATCTTACCCAGCTCTCGGAGCTATACCTCTCTTACAATAACTTGAGTGGTGATACTTTGGAGTGGGTGGTCAACTTGACAAAACTTACCGGCTTGGGCATTTCAGGTAATAGTTTCTTCCTCTCTGCCGGTTCGATCAGATCTCTTTCCTTCTCTCTCTGCAACTTCATGGAACCATCGACCTCTCGAGCTCCATGGCCGCTCGCTCCCTACCCGACCACCACTAAAACCGCAGCCGCGACGGCCACCAGCAAAACCAGACACAAGGACTTCCTCCTCCACCTCAAGGCCTACCTCGCCAAGCGAGACGCCACGAAGATCATCCTCTCCTCCTCCCTCCTGCCCGAAACCCTACCCCCTCCATCAATGACCGCCACTCGCATGTTCTGTTGAAGATCAGCGCGTGGGCGGAGTTCGTCGGGTACAATGGGAGCGTGAATCTGAAAATTAGGGATTTGAGGAGGTTGCGGGAGGACGAGACATGCGTCGAGTCGAGCATCGAGATCGCGACGTCGAGGGGCATCAATTGCGAGGAGGAAGTTTTGGGAGAAGAAGTTGATGATGAAGAAGCTGTCCGTGGTTCAGGACTTGGCCGAACTTGCCGAGCCGGAAGGCCTTCCGGCTCAGGCCTATCGCCGGACTCAAAGCTCTTGAGGCGGCGATGGTGGTTTTGCTCGTGGTCGTCATGGCGAGGGTTTTGGTGGTGGTCGGGGACGGAGGGAGCTCGCGTCGGTGGAGCTCGACAGATCGGTGGTTCCATGGAGTTGCAGAGAGAGAGAGAGAGAAGGAAAGAGATGTGACCCGACCCGGCAGAGAGGACGGGAGGGAGAGAAACTTTTCCCTTTTTTCCGAAGGTGGGACCCACAGTGCCACTTTTCGTCCACTGAGTGGGCTGGTGCATAGATGACGTGGCGTCACATTTGCTCCTAATATTCTCAAAACGCGGTTAGTCCCATGGTGTAACTGACGCTCCCCTTGTCTTGTGTCTTTTTTGTTTTCTTTCTGTTTGGTAGGTAATCGGCTAAGCGGTGGACTTCTATCTTCGTTTGAGAACCTGGAGCAGTTGCTTTTTCTCGACCTTTCTGGCAACGACTTGCGCGGTGATATTCCGAGCACATTCTGGAATATGAAGGATCTTAAAGTGCTTTTCCTCAGGTCGTTTAATCTCAACAGCGTTCTCGATATAAATGATCTATTCAAACTCAAGAACTTGTATGATTTGAATTTGTCCTTCAACAACATTTCGTTCACCAAGTCATTCATCAATACCAATACATCGAAGCTTGCCCACTTATCCTTGGATTCATGCAACTTGACCGAGTTCCCACAGTTTATAGGCTACTTAAACGACTTGGTGGAGTTAGAACTACAACACAACAGAATCCGAGGGAGCATTCCTAGATGGATGTGGAACAATAGCAAGGAATATCTTGAGTATATAGATCTTTCTCACAATCTTTTAACCGGCTTCGAAAATAACCAGACCAGTCTTCCTTTGCCGAACTTGAATTATCTTGACGTGAGTTCTAACTTGCTAGAAACAACCCTCCCTGTCCCACCTCTCTCGGTCACGATATACAACATCTCCAACAACTTCCTATATGGGGAAGTTCCAACATCCATTTGTGAACTGGGATCTCTTGCGGTGCTCGATTTGTCCAACAATTCTCTGAATGGCACGCTTCCTCCTTGTTTGGGTAGTATTGGTCCTTTGGTTATATTGAATCTCGCGAGAAATAAATTCGAGGGCATGATTCCTCGCATTTACCCATATGGTTGTTCATTGAGGATGATCGACCTAAGAGAAAATCGCCTAAGAGGTATTGTTCCGAGATCTTTATGCAATTGCGGAATGCTGGAGTATTTGAATCTCAATGACAACCAAATTACTGATACATTCCCATTTTGGCTATCAGAATTGGCCTACCTAAAAATTATTGGCGTGCGGTCCAATATGTTCCATGGACCCATAGAAGATAATCTAAGCCAGCTTAACTTCACTAGTTTACACATCCTGGACCTATCCAACAACAGCTTCAGTGGTGAACTTCCTTCGAAGTTGTTGAAGAGTTGCCATGCCATGAAGGTCATTGTTGGTCAAGACAAGTTGGCATATTTGAGTTTTTTTAAATCGGTTGATCTGTCTTTTATTTCATTCGATCAAATTATGACTTATGCGATGACATTAATGAGTAAGGGTATGGAAAGGGAATATGCGAAGATTCCGGATGTCCTCATGGCAATTGACTTCTCCAATAACAAGTTTGGAGGGTTCATTCCTGAACTCATTGGAGATTTGAAGTCACTTCGTATGCTTAATCTTTCAAACAACTTCCTCAACGGTAGCATCCCTCCTTCCTTGGCCAACTTGACAGTGCTCGAATCATTGGATCTTTCGGGGAACCATCTTGTGGGAGAGATTCCTCAACAATTAGCCCGCCTCACATTTCTTTCGGTTTTTGATGTCTCTCGCAATTGTCTATTGGGACCGATACCACGTGGAACACAATTTGACACGTTCGGGAGCAGTGCATTTGCGATGAATGATGGTTTGTGTGGAAATCCCCTGCCAAATAAATGCACAAATGATGATAACGCTCCACCACCACCATCATCTTTCATAGTAGATAATGAAGAAGAGTGTTTATTTGACTTGGATTGGAGAATCGTGCTGATTGGCACTGGAGTTGGGTTTTTGGTTGGTGTTGTGCTAGAGAACCTAATCATTGACGAGAAGAGTGGTTGGTTCTTGCACTACTCCAAGAAAATGGCAAAACGATGGAAAAGGTGAGGAAAGCTCTAGCGGACAAGAAACTATGCCGCTGGATACTTAATGCTATGTGTTTAAGTAGCTTGTTGAGAACAGCTACACATGCATGTCTGAAGTTTCTAATCTATGTTTGTTTGCGTAGTTCAGTATACTATTATGGAGATGCTGTTTTCTTGCTCATGAAACTTACAGTTCTTTAGGTTCCTAGAGAAATGTCTGTCCATGGATGCATCAGCAATGTAAGAATGTTTTGTTGTAATATTACTAGCCAAATGACTCAAGAATATAGAGACGTAATTGAGATGATTAGATACTAATGAAAAGCCAATTAATATACATGGTGGAGGATGATGTAAAAAATTTCGTTGTCCATTTAAAACAAGAAGATTGGTGTAAAGATTTTCATGGTTCACAAGTAGAAAGGACCTTGCTTTAGTTCATTGAATGTATATTCAGATGAAATTTCATAACAGCGGATTAGCAATCCGTGCCGTGTCAGGATATTCTTGTTGGTTGTTTGTGTCATTTAGTGTCGATAGACAAATGTTCCATTGTGATTAATTATAAAGTCTTTCCCATTAAAAATGAGTAAAAACGAGTCATCATGTCTCAATTTTGAGGGTAATCGTACTAAGTTTGCATTTTTTCTCGGAAAAGTCGTACTTGTGTTCGAGTCACCCAGGCATTGCCACTTCCCATACTCTTCCTGACATTAGCTTGCAATTTTAGTGAGTTACCGAGAGTTTTGGAAACTAATTTTTTTAATCTGATGTGGTATCCTACACGAAAGATATTTTCATAGAGATCATCTTAAGTTAAGGGTGCATTCGTTTTGCGGAAAATGAGTGATTTGAAAAATATTTTTAGAAAAAAATAATTGCTTATATCATTTTGAAAAATAAATTAAAGGAAAATTATTTTATCACTCACGAAAATAGTTAGACATACATTGTTATGGATAATAAAAATATTTTGAATAATTTTTCTATACAATATAAATAATCGTTTTTCAGAAAATATTTTCTAAATCACTTATTTTTCGTGAAACGAACGAACCCTTAAGTGTAAAATTCTTAGCTTAAGGAGCATATAATTTAATATAAGACTTTGACATTTTGCCTTTAGTCACCCCACGAGCCCTTTCAAAGAAAATTATGGAGTCGCTAATAAGAAGCTCAGAATTCCGATCCATAAAAATTGCATACCGTATAGGCCATGGCATTACAATCTCCTCTGTCTCTTGTGACATTAGTGCTATAACAACAAACACAAAAATTAAATTAAGAAAAAAAAACCATATCTTGTCACCCTCATAAGTGTACATAGTTTATACTTAGGGTCATTTTGATCTATCGACCAAAAAAACAAGGGTCATTTTGATCTCGATGTTCCATACATGCTGTTTCACTAAGAAAGTGAAAATCTTTCATCAAATAGATTGATTTTGGTTTTTCATACGGAAAGGATATTGTATCGAACTTGGACAAGAAATTACTTGGCTGGAAATTGAAAGACGAAATGGAGAAGAAGTTACAGAATTTAAAGTGTTGGAAAGTAAATTTGCGAAATATAAGACTGAACAAAAAATAATTAAACTTCATTGACTATTGTTTAGGAAAAAGAGCGGGAAAATTTACGATATTCATGATGAGTATTTATAGCTCACTAACACCAATTACATATAAGTAGTTAGTACTTCTAATTACAAATACCGCTACACGCTTTTCGTGATCACATGTATACGTTTCGTACGATGATAATCATTATTCACAAGAAGTTATCGAGATAATCAACAGTCAATTGATACTAAAACCATCACCTCATATTGAAATCGACACATCTCACTTGTCTTGTAATTCCAACACTTAAGCAAATTTTGCAAATCATCAATGATTGATGTTGATTGGCAATGATACCTATCGATAATTTCTCTCATTTGTTGTTAATGATCTTACTAAGCTATAGTTGTACACTTTAAATCAACCCCCATGTTCACAAATGACCTCTTGGATAGTCGACCAAACTTATCACTTGCCAATAATAAAAGTTAGTCAATTTTTGGTGTAAACACATGCTTTGCTAATCAAGAAAAGTGTCAGAAAAGTTTTAAACCTTTTATATTGATGCCAGTTCAGTCTTAAACTTTTTTTTTATGTCAATTCAGTTCTAAACCTTTTGTTTTTGTCTCAATTCAGTTCTTCTGGCTAATTTTGGCCGGATATTACTGACATGGATGCTAGTCGGCCTATATGGCACCGTCGATGTTGGCGTAGATAATTTTTAATGATATTTTTAATATTTTTTTCTGATTTTTTGTCTTTTATTATTTTTTTCCTTCTTTTCTTTTTTTCTTTTCTTTCTTTTTCTACCTTTGGCTAGTGACCGAATACCGGCCACTAGCCATGCCTAGCCACCGTCGCCCGCCATGGACGAGGCCACCGTCGCTAGCCACAAGAAAGGCCCAGCTGACCCTCGCTTGGGTGAGGGCAAGTGAGCCCCAGTGAGGGTTAGCCTCACCCAAGCTAGATTTGGCAAGGTTGACCCCCGCTTGGGCAAGGGTGAGCCCCATCGAGGACGAGCCTCACCAAATATGGCGAAGCCGGCCCTCACCCAGGCCATGGCTGCCTAGCGAGGCCGCCAAGGCCTAGGCGAGGGTTGGCCTTGCTAGATCTGGCTTGGGTGAGGTCGAACCTTGCCGGGGCTCACCCGCCCTTATCCAAGTGAGGGTCGGCTGGGCCTCGCTTGTGGCTGGCGACTGCAGCCTCGTCTAAGCGAGGCTAGGCGGCCAGCCATGGCTGGTGGTCGATATCCAGTCACCGACCAAAGATAGAAGAAGAAGGAAAAGAAAAAAAGAAAAGAAGGAAAACAAAAAGAATAATATAAAAAATGAGAAAAAACATTTAAAAAATTGAAAAAATATTAAAATATTATTAAAAATTACCCATGTTAGTGCTAGTGGTTCCACGTAAGTCGATTGGTATTCACGTCAATAATATCCTGCCAAAATTAACCGGAATAACTGAATTGACATAAAGACAAAAGTTTTAGAACTGAATTAGCATAAATGCAAAATTTTTATGACTTTTTTTACACTTTTTATCTTATTACATTTATATCAATTTAGTCCTAAACTTTTTTAGGTGTCAATTCAGTCCTTTCGGCTAATTTTGGCCTGTTTTTGTTGATGTGGATACCGGCCGGCCTACATGGCATTGTCCGTGCTAACGTGTACAACTTTTAATAATATTTTTCAAATTTTTTTTAAAATTTTTTGCTTTTCTTTTGTTTCTTTTTTTCCCTTCCCTTTCTTCTTCCTCCAGCCAATTATCAGACCTCGACAACCGGCCAAAAGCCAGGGCCAACAAGGTAGACCTCGCCAATCTCTAGCGAGGCTCAACTTCACTAGATTTGATGAGATCATGCCTCGCCTAAGGCCGTAAGGGTGGCCTCACACTGGGTTGGTGAGGCTCGCCCTCACTAGAGGCCATGAGAGCGGCCTCACTCTGGGTGGGCGAGGCTCGCCCTCGCCAGATCATGCAAGGGTCAAGCCTTGCCCAGCCGTTGGCGAGGCCCTCATCGAATGGCCATGAGGCAGACTCGCACTAGGCTGGTAAGGGTCGAGCCTCGCCGGCCATGGGTGAGGCGACCTAAGCCCTCACTGAATGGCCACAAGGGCAGCCTCGCACTAGGTTGGCGAGGGTCGAGCCTCGCCGGCCATGGGGGAGGGGACCCAAGCCTTCATTGAATGGCCGCGAGGGTAGCCTTGCACTGGGCTGGTGAGAATCGAGCCTCACTAGCCATGGGGGAGGTTCGACCTCGCCAAATCCGACGAGGTCGTGCCTCAGCTAGCCACGGGTGAGACTTGAGCCCTCGTCTACCCTAGCCTCCAACCAATCGTCGACTCGGCGATTGGCTGGAAGAAGAAGAAAGGGAAGGAAAAAAAAAAGAAAAAGAAAGAAAAAAAATTAAATAAAATAAATAATTTGAAAATATTAAAATATTATTAAAAGTTATCCATGTTAACGCCGGCGATGTCACGTAAGAGCGCCGGCGATGTCACGTAAGAGCGCCGGCGATGCCACGTAGTCTGTCCAGCGTCTACGTCAGCAATATATGATCAAAATTAGCCGTAAAGATTGAATTAGCATTATATTAAAAGATTTAGGAGTAAATTGACGCCAATACAATAAATTTATGACTTTTTTGATACTTTTTCCCTTACTAATCCAATGTGTCATGCCAATGAGAGATCGGCCTTGACACGGCTCAAGAGGAGTCTTGGAATCAATCGAGCAGGTTCTCATTGCGTTTATCCGAAACTCAAATTATAGTCAAGTCACTTAGTATAAATAGAATTTGCTGCTCATGGGAGGGTGAGAAGTGGAACAAATTTAGCGGTCCCGATGTCGGCCTTGACCTCGGTAGGAGTTGTCCCTTCGGTACTATACAACACCAGCGTTTTTTTAATCTAATATGTTGTGATATAACACGGAAACTAGCGGATATAGCAATTCAAAATTAACACGAGAATAAAAGAAATTATCCTATTCAGCGATGCGTGATTCCGGCGCCCCTAATGTCACCGGAAAGAAAGGGTCTCCACCGAATCATATTGGGCCTTGGGCTTTCGGCCCGCGACGCGAGTCCAAAAACAGCTGAAAGAATCGGGTCAGGCCCAAAACCCGTTTTTGTTTTTCGGATCCAATATGTAAGCCCTCGGGTTTTATGCACGAAGCGATATAAAATCTCTCCTAGTCGAACCAGCTTCTGTCCGTCGGAACCATCGCACCGCCTCGGTTCTCAAGCTCGGAAGCAGGTACCGTTCGAGCTCGATCCTTTGAAAATTATCGGTGCTGATCATCGCATGATTGATCTTCAGCCTCTCGGGTCGCTCCTTCTTCGGTTTTGATTCGCGTCGGAGTCGCTTCGATCCACTTCGGGTTCGAATCTGTTTGCTTTTTGCTCCGTTTCGAACCCGCTTGTTCGTTCGAAAGTTTCGGCATTATTGGCGGTCGTCGTCGTTCGCGCTTTGCTGAGTTCGCGAGCTCGATCTGTTGTGAGATGCAAGGGAGGTGTTCTTTTCATGAATGGCGGTTGTTTGTTTTCTTGCCGAATGTATTATTGTGTTCGAAATGCCGTGTTTTGTTCTCGCTCGACCTCGTCTGTTGAAATTATTGTTTATGCGGATTGATAAAAGTTCCGTGGCGATGCGTTGTTGGAAGCAACTGTTTACTTTTTTTTTTGGGGCTGTGGAGATTGAAATCAAGGTTTGATTTTTATCTGATTGCACTGCTTACTTGTCGGAATTGTTCGCGATGTACCATTTTGTTGTTCTAGCGTGCAGTGGGTGTGGGAAGGCTTGAGAATGTCGATGCCCTTTGAATGGGGATTGTAGTTCTAAATCTAAACATGATTCTTGTACTTTAAATGAGATTTACTCGGATTTCCGCAGTCTAGGAATGTCGTGATTTGAGCTCAAACATGTTTCAGCTTATTTAAGCTGTTAGTCGACAAAACTTAAAACTCACTATTGTTTGGGTTACTCCGCTTACTATGTTATTCTTATTCTGAATTGAAATTATTGGGTGGGCAATGTGCAAGATACTGTGCTTATGATATTTAGTTTTCTGAATTTCTATATAAGCTATGAAAGCCAGTTTTAACGTTGTGCAGAGTGTAAAAAACAAACTTGCTGTACTTTTCGTTAACGTGTTTGAATCATTTAAACTTTTGGTGATAACATATAATGTACATCTCAGAGCCTTCTTAACCTTAAAAGCTTTGTCTTTTTCATTTTAGGTAAGTCATGGCTAAACATAACAATGTCGTGCCAAATGGGTACTTCAGAAAGCACTGGCAAAATTACGTCAAGACCTGGTTTAACCAGCCTGCAAGTAAAGCTAGAAGACGCTTAGGTAATTAAATTGCTCCCTTTATATCGAAGTGCTGCCATTTTTATTCTTGGAGCATTCTGATGTTCTTTATTTTGTGCCCGGCTCGGCAAAAACAAGGCTGTGAAGATTTTCCCGAGGCCAACAGCGGGTCCACTCCGACCAGTTGTTCGTGGTCAAACCCTGAAGTATAAGGGAAATCTTAGTCTCTTGAATGAGTTATATGCCTGGAAGTGCTATTTCTCAGGATCGATTCCTCTTCATTGGGGAATCATTCTCATGTCACTGCACTACTCCTCAACAGAAATAACTTGCAAGGTCAAATCCCTATTTCCTTTGTTGATCTTACCCAGCTATCGGTGCTAACGCTCTCTTCCAATAACTTGAGTGGTGATACTTTGGAGTGCATGGTCAACTTGACAAAACATACCGACTTGGACGTTTCAGGTAATAGTTTCTTCCTCTCTGCCGGTTCGGTCGGATCTCCTCCTTTCTCTCTCTGCAGCTCCATGGAACCACCGATCTATCGAGCTCCACGGCCGCTCGCTCCCTACCCAACCACTGCCAAAACCCCTGTTGCGACGACCACCAGCAAAACCAGAGACCGGGACTTCCTCCTCCACTTCGAGGCCTACCTCGCCAATCCTCTCCTCCTCCCTCCTGCCTGAAACCCTACCCCTGCATCGACGGCCGCCACTCGGGGGTGGTTTTGTCGAAGATCAGCGCATGGGCGGAATTCGTCGGGTACATTGGGAGCGTGAATCTGAAAATTAGGGATTTGAGGAGGCTGCGGGAGGACGAAGCGTGCATCAAGTCGAGCATTGAGATCGCGACGTCGAGGGGGATTAATTGCGAGGAGAAAGAGCTGAAGTTGAGAAAGTGTTTTTTTTTCTTCTCTTTGGTCGGAAAGCTGAGGAAGTTGAGGGAGAAGAAGCCGTGGTTCAGGACCCGTCCGAAGTTGCCGAGCCGGAGGGCCTTTTGGCTCATGCCTGTCGCTGGACTCGAAGCTCTTGAGGTGGCGATGGTGGTTTTGCTCGTGGCCATCCCGGGGGGTTTTCGGTGGTGGTCAGGGAGGGATCGAGCGGTGGTGGAGCCTGAGTGTCGGTGGTTCCATGGATATGTCGAGAGAGAGAGAAGGAAAGAGATCCAAGGGGAGAGAGAGACTTTCCAACCTTTTTTTGACGGTGGGTCCCACAGTGCCACTTATCATCGCAATTGCACCTATTATTTTCAGGCGACTAGATTTTTTAGGCAAAGGGAATGAGGAAATTGAATTTAATGGTGTAACTGACGCTCCTCTTGTCTTGTGTCTTTTTTTTTTTGTCCCTTATGTTTGGTAGATAATCGGTTAAGCGGTGGATTGCCATCTTCATTTGAGAACACGAAGCAGTTAAATTGGCTCGGCCTCTTTCGCAACGACTTGCGCGGTGATATTTTGGGCACATTGTGGAATCTGAAGGATTTTGAATAGCTTTACCTAGCGTCATTTTATCTCAATGGCGTTCTCAATGTAAATTATCTATTCAAAGTTCAAACACAAGAACTTGAGATATTTATATCTGTCATACAATAATATATCGTTTACCAAGTCATTCATCAATGTCACTCCATCGAAACTTTACTTATAATTGGATTCATGCAACTTAATTGACTTCCCACATTTTATAGGCTACTTAAGTGAATTGGTGCGGTTAGACCTACAACACAACAGAATCCCCAGGGACCATTCCTATATGGATGTGGAACAACAGCAAAGAATCTCTCAAGTATATAGATCTTTCTCACAATTTTCTAACCGGCTTTGAAAACAGCTAGACCGATCATCTTTTGCCGAACTCGACTTCAAAAACAACTAGAACGATCATCTTTTGCCGAACTCGACGTATCTTGACGTTAGTTATAACTCGCTAGAAACAACACTCCTTGTCCCACCACCCTCAGTCATGCTATACCACATCTCAAACAATTTCCCATTTAGGGAAGTTCCGACATCCATTTGTGAAGTGAGCTCTCTTTGCTATGCCCGATTTGTCCAACAATCCTCTAAATGGCCCTTCCTCTTTGTTTGGGTAGTATTGGTCCTTTGATTATATTGAATCCCGCGAGAAATAAATTCAAGGCCACGATTCCTCGCATTTACCCAGATGGTTATTTATTGAGGATGATTGATCTAAGAGAAAACCGACTAAGAAGGATTTTTATGAGATCTTTAGGAAATTGTGGAATGCTAGAGTATTTGAATCTCGGTGGCAACCAAATTAATGATACATTCCCATTTTGGCCATCGGAATTGGCCCACCTAAAAGTTATTGACTTGCTGTCCAATATGTTGCATGGATCCATTAAAGATAATCTAAGCCAGCTTAACTTCACTAGTTTACACATCTCGGACCTATCCAGCAACAACTTCAATGGTGAACTTCCTTCCAAGTTGTTAAAGAGTTGCCACGCCATGAAGGTCATCGTTGGTCAAGATAAGTTGGCATATTTGAGTCTTTTTAAATGGCTTGATTTGCCTTCTGTTTCATTCAATGAAGGCATGGATTATGCGATGACATTAAAGAGAAAGGGCATGGAAAGGGAATATGCGAAGATTCTAGATGTCCTCATGGCGATTGACTTCTCTAATAATAAGTTCAAAGGGTTCATTCCTGAACTTATTGGAAATCTAAAGTCACTTTGTATGCTCAACCTTTCAAACAACTTCCTCATTGGTAGCATCCCTCTTTCCTTGGCCAACCTAACAGTGCTTGAATCGCTAGATCTATCATGGAACAAACTTGTGGGAGAGAGAGATTCCTCAACAATTAGCCCGCATCACATTTTTTTTGTTTTTCGTTGTCTCTCACAATTGTCTATTGGGACCCACTTGACGTGGAACGCAATTTGACACATTCCGGAGCAGTTCATTTGCGATGAATGATGGTTTGTGTGGAAGTCCTCTGCCTAACAAATGCACAAATGGTGATAACGCTCCACCACCACCATCTTTCGAAGTAGATAATGAGGAAGAGTGTCTATTCCACTTGGATTGGAGAATTGTGTTGGTTGGCGCTGGAGTCGGGTTTTTGGTTGGTATTGTGCTAGAGAACTTGATCATTGACGAGAAGAATTGGTGGTTCTTGCACTACTCCAAGAGAATGGCAAATGAATGGAAAAGGTGAGGAAAGCTTTGGCAGACAAGAAAATATGCAGCTAGATACTTGATGCTCTCTGTTTAAGTAGCTTGTTGAGAACAATTACACATGCATGTCTGAAGATTCTAATCTATGTTTGTTTGCATAGTTCAGTATAATATTATGAAGATGCTGTTTTCTTGGTCATGAAACTTACAGTTCTTTAGGTTCTTGGAGGTATGTCTGTCCATAGATACATCAGCAATGTAAGAATGTCTTGTTGTAATATTACTAGCCAAATGACTCAAGAATATAGAGAATCTAATCTAGGACTTGGTTTATCTATCTTGAATAAGAGCATTTTTTTGAAGCCCGTAAATACTGCCATTTAGAGACGTAATTAAGATAAGTTAATGCTAATGAAAAGCCAATATACATAGTGGGCGACGATGTAAAAAGTTTTGTTGTCCATGGAAACCAAGGAGATCGGTGTGAAAATTGTCATGATACTTAAGTAGAAAGGGCTTTCATTTGCTTCAATAATTTATCGTTTTTCCGGTTGTTCACGGGCTCAAACTAAAGATTTGTTCTCCACAATTTGAATGTACATTCAGATGAAATTTCATAATAGAAGATTACCGATTTGTGTCATGACAGGATATTCGGTTATTTATGTCATTTTGTGGATGTGGTTGATTACAAAGTGTTCATCATTAAAAATGACTGAAAATGTGTCTTCCCGTGTTAGTTCAAGCTAAGTCATATTGAGTTCGTGTTTTTCTCGGTAAATTCGTGTCGTGTTTGAGTTACGTTGATATCTAGGAATTGCCACTTCCCATGCTCTCCGAGGTATTAGCTTGCAATCAAAGTGAGTTACCAAGAGCTCTTGAAACTAAAATTTTAATCTAATATAAAAATGTTCGCTTAAAGAGTATACATTTAAATGAGTGATTTAGTTGTAAGAGTATAAATGTAAACATGAAATCTAACCAAATAACGATTTAAACAAAACTTTCTTATAATTTGTGCCAAATCTTTTAATGAGAACGACGAAAAATATGGAGACAGTGGAGACGTAAAGGGTACGAAAGTGCATACCAATGAATTCAGAAAAGACCTTATTGTTTACTTTTTTTGAGTTTAACTGTTATTTAATAATCAACAGTCTGAATATTTAAAAACCTACACATATGAACTTTTCAATTTACTAAATCAATGAAAAGTTATTGTAATAGAACTTTGTGACTTTGAAATTCATTTTTGTCAAATCATTTTCTTAAGAATAATGCAAAAAAAATCCATATGACTCAACACGTCACGGCGATATTGAATAATCTATTACACGCATGAAATGGAAAATTCAAATGCGACACGCTGAGTCGATGTTATAAAATGTTTGATGATTTCATGAAAAAAAATATGCTGCCATTTCATGTTGTTTTTCAATATAGAGTAGAATAAAAAATTGCTCTTTTCTGCTGCTAATTTGCTTTCGAGCTTGATAAATGCATTAATTATGAAGCACATGTGATCCTCCATGACCTATCGATTCATAAAGAGAATGTCACGGACTTCTTGATGCGTAGTGAAGGGCAGGTCATAGAACAGAAATTAATGAAAATTGTAAAGTAATGGGCCACTCTATCCACGCAAAACTTTGGCCGGGAAGAGTCGGCTTCATGTTGAACTAGGGAAAAAAAGAAGGAAAAGATAAAAGGGTTGATTTGAAAAACTTGCCAGGAATTTCAAGGTGAGCGGTGTGAACTTCCGTCCACTATCTTTTAAAGGGAAAATTTGATTCTTAATTTATGTGCTTTTTTTGGTTAAGGTCTTCAACTTTCAATTTATCTAATCAAGTCTAGCCCCTAGCACCAATTTTAATTAATTTGAACCGACGTGTTTGTTGGACCGTTTCAAAGTATGAAGTGGGAAAGAAAAACTTGCTCCTATGGACTAGTGCCAAAAAGCGTTTCCTCAAGAGAATATGTAGGTTGATTTTAGTTATTCAGTCCACATAAAACTTATGTAAAGTGCCAAAATGCGAGTCCTTATTTTCCACCTTCTAAGGACACAAAGGTCCATGGAACCAATTAAAGGAACTAAAAGAAAGCTTTGTCTAAGAGACTTATATAAAGTGCCAAAATGCGCGTCCTTATTTTTGGTCCACTATCTCTTAAAAGGTAAAATTCTTTAATGTATGCATTTTTTCAAGCAAGTTCTTTGTTGCCGAAGCGCACATCCTAACAATATATTCAGATTGAGTGTAGTTATCCATTCTACATGAAGTTTATATACAACGCCAAAAATATGCACCCTTGCCACTAAGGTACCGACTTAGATGACAAGAGAGTTTTCTCATCTCGTTATGATTTTGGGTTCAAATCCTTAGAGAGTACTTCAAGGGTAAAATTATTATGAGAAAATGTGTTCATGAAACCGCTTGGGGAGATGGAATAGTTGAGGTACGTGAAAGCTAGCTCAAGTACTGCCTAATTGGCCATGTACCAAACAAATGAAAATGCGCCCCTCATTTTCCACCTTGTTTAAAAGACACAAGGGAACTAAGTAAAAGAAACGAAAAGAATATTTTATCTAGGAAGCCTTTGTCCCAACCTGTTGTACAGAGAAGAAAAAGAAAAGGAAAAAGAAATTGATCAAATACTTGACTGGAATTCTAAATAACAGTGCTTTTTTTGTCCATCATTTGTTAAGGGTAATTGGACTTTTTTTTTTTTTTGGTAAAGAGGGGTAATTGGACTTTTCGTCCTTTAACTTATGTATTTTTTTATAATCAAGTCCATGAACTTCTAATAAATTTAATCAAGTCTTTGAACTTGTATAATTTTTCTAATCAAGTCAGGTGTCCAACACTAACTCTGATAAATTAGAACTTACGTGGGTGTTGGACCATGTCAAAGTTCGAGCAAATAAGTCCATGCCAAAATGCGCGTCCTTATAGAATATTTAGTTTGAGTGTAATTATTCGACCTGCGAGAAACTACATAAAATATCAAAATGCGTTTCTTCCACCTTGTTCAAAAGACACAAAGGAACCAATTTAAAAAATCAAAAGAAAGTTTTGTCCAGGAACCTTCGTCTTCTACCGTCGTACAAGACGTGAAAAGAGAAGGCCAAAAAAAAAAAAGATTAGAAAACTTGCTTCGAGTTCCAAAATGAGCAGTGCAGTGCCGTTTTGGTCCACCATATGCTAACGGTAAAGTTTTGCTTTTCCTCCCTTAATTCACACTTTTTCTTTCAATCAAGTTCTTGAACTTTTAATTTAATTAATCAATTCCTTAAAAATCCTTTACTTTTATGTCCGACCCTTTGGCACCAGTTATGATAACTTCTATGTAACGTGACTATCAAACCATGTTGAAGTATGACGTGAAAAAGAACTAGCCTCGACAAACAAGGCACCATGAAAAATGACGTAAATGTTTTCCTTTACGGACATGCTACTGTTAAGATTTTGCCTCCACAGGAAAGACCGAGAGTTGACAAAGTAACAATTAAGATAAAGTATACGATGCATGTCTTGCCATGCTATAGTATCAGGAGATGGGTTTATCAAGAGGATTCCGAAGTCTGACATGGGATGTTTTTTTTTGGTAAGATAAACATGGGATGTTTCTCTTGGACTAATCACAAAATACTCGACATATTGCCTCTCACTGCCTTCCTTTTTTGAATGATTTTAATATTTATAAGCAATTTGCGGTAATTTTTTTGGCAAAAAGGGAAAGAAATGGTCGCATATCCAGGTGGTGGAAATTTCAGGCCGAATTCTCATGCCGCGATGGATGGGTTCATGTGCAATCATGACTGTGTGTTTTAACGCGGCATCTTGTTTCTTTTTCCACAGATAGGCCAAAATTGAGAGACCCGCAAAAAAAAGCTAATGTTTTAACATATGATTGTACTTCAGACCAAAAAAAAAAATACGATTGTACTAATCGTGCATTATCTATAAAATTATTGAATACAATACTTATCTAATCTTTATCTTATTTTCTATTTAGTCGGTACACTTGTAATTGCTACATAGAACCACCAAGGTGGCGGTTTAGATGGCCAGAAGTTTTCTTCTCTCCTTGTATTGGGTTCAAGCCTTATTTGAAGCACTCTAGAAGTAAAATCCTAATTGGATCAGGTCGATATGAGGGAGTGCACTCTCGAGATTGCCTTGGAAAATGACCTCATCGAGGTGTGCGAAAGCTAATTTAGATACCACTTCACCGCTAAATTACGAAAACAAAGAAAATGTTACATAGAAGTCGATTGTTGTTGAGTTGGTTGGTTGAACTCAAAAGTCAAATTGCAAAGCTGAAACCTAGATTAGGAAGCGTGGTACAAAAAAATTACTATACCCTGACTTTTGTTTTTAAACCTTAAATATGCATGAACAAATAAGGTCCTTATGCCAGATTACTTTGAGAAAACGTGCGTGACGTGAAAGTTGAAGTGGCCATCTTAGATTCTTCCCTCAACTAGTGGAAGACTTGGAAGACCACTTTCGAGTCAAGGCGTGGTTGACGTCTTATGCCGAAGGCGGACTCAATGATGAAATGCTACGTCGACTTCACTTACACAACATGCCTTTTGAATTTTTTCATCAATAAGGTGGAGCAAGTGCCTCAAATTTTCCTCTTTAAAGCAGAAGAGATCCATGGTCCGAATCTTGACCATTAAGATAAAGTGAGGAAAAGGTAACTTGTATGAAATTTCAGTAGCCCTTGTCCTGTTTCTTTTTTTGAAAAAGGCAGTTCATCTTGAAAAATATCGACTTAACAATAGAGTTCTCGATAAACTCATCCATCATCAAAGTCAAAAGATTTGAACCCTAGTGTCAAATCTTGATGGCCCTATTAGTAATTGCTACATAAAACCACCAATGTGTCAATTTAGATGGCCAGAAGTTTTCTTCTCTCCTTGTAGTATTAGGTTCAAGCCACATTGGAAGCACTCTAGAGGTAAAATCCCGATTGGACCAGGTTGATGTAAGGCAGTGAACCCTTAAAATCACTTAGGAAAATGAACTAATTGAGGTGTGCAAAAGCTAATTTAGATATCACTTCACCACTAAATTACGAAAACAAAGAAAATGTTACATAGAAGTTGATTGTTGTGGGGTCGGTTGGTTGAACTCAAAAGTCAAGTTGCAAAGCCGAAACCTAGATTAGGAAGCTTGGTACAAAAAAATTACTATACCTTACTTTTGTTTTTAAACCTTAGATATGCATGAATAAATAAGGTCTTTATGCCAGATTACTTTAAGAAGACGTGCGTGACGTGCAAGTTGAAGTGGCCATCTCAGATTCTTCCCTCAACTAGTGGAAGACTTGGAAGACGACTTTCGAGTCAAGGCGTGGTTGACGTCTTATGCCGAAGGCGGACTCAATGATGAAATGCAACGTCGACTTCACTTACACGGCATGCCTTTTGAATTTTTTATCAATAAGGTGGAGCAAGTGCCTCAAATTTTCCTCTTTAAAGTAGAAGAGATCCATGGTCCGAATCTTGACCCTCAAGATAAAGTGAGGAAAAAGTAACTTGTATGAGGAAAAAGTAACTTGTATGAAATTTCAGTGGCCCTTGTCCTGGTACTACTTTTGAAAAAGGCAATTCATCTTGAAAAATGTCGACTTAACAATAAAGTTCTCGATAAACTCGACCATCATCAAAGTCAAAAGATTTGAACCCTAATGTCAAATCTTGATGCGCCCTTTTAGTAATTGCTGCATAGAACCACCAAGGTGTTAGTTTAGATGGCCAGAAGTTTTCTTCTCTCCTTGTAGTATTGGGTTCAAGCCATATTGGAAGCACTCTAGAGGTAAAATCCCGATTGGACCAAGTTGATATAATGGAGTGAGCCCTTAAAATCACTTAGGAAAATGAACTAATTGAGGTGTGTGAAAGCTAATTTAGATACCACTTCACCACTAAATTACGAAAACAAAGAAAATGTTACATAGAAGTTTATTGTCGTGGGGTTGGTTGGTTGAACTCAAAAGTCAAGTTGCAAAGCCGAAACCTAGATTAGGAAGCGTGGTACAAAAAAATTACTATACCCTTACTTTTGTTTTTAAACCTTAGATATGCATGAACACATAAGGTCCTTATGCCAGATTACTTTGAGAAGACATGCGTGACGTGCAAGTTAAAGTGGCCATCTCAGATTCTTCCCTCTAGCTAGTGGAAGACTTGGAAGACCACTTTCGAGTCAAGGAGTGGTTGACGTCTTATGCCAAAGGCAGACTCAGTGATGAAATGCAACATCGACTTCACTTACACGGCATGCCTTTTGAATTTTTTATCAATAAGGTGGAGCAAGTGCCTCAAATTTTCCTCTTTAAAGCAGAAGAGATCCGTCGTCCAAATCTTGACCCTTAAGATAAAGTGAGGAAATGTAACTTTTATGAAATTTCATTGGCCTTGTCCTGTTACTTCTTTTGAAGAAGGCCGTTTATCTTGAAAAATGTTGACTTAATAATAAAATTCTCCATCCTGATAAACTCGTCCATCATCAAAGTCAAAAGATATGAACCCTAATGTCAAATCTTGATGCGCCCTATTACTAATGCGGTTAGTGATCAATCTATTCACTCTTTTTTTTTTTATTGATTGATGTAATTGCCTAGTCAGCCATCACAGGATTTAACTGTAATTAACTCTATTAATCTTTTTATTCCCTTTATAGTTTCCTCATTATTTTAGATTCTTATAAAGCGATTACACCATGAGGAGTACTATAGGACTTGGCTCCGCGCAGATTTTGTGCAATTAAGAGTACGCATACTTTGAACTTTTCGTTGTTGTCGTTGTTGGTTTCAATATGTACAACTATAAAGTTGAATAATCTCATTAATGTCTTCTTTGGGAGAGGACGTAAACATACATTAACTCTAATCTTTTGAGAAAAATGAAGTGTTAAGACAATTTCTTTTATTACTCTCTTTAATGACAAGTATTGTAAAAAGAGTAAGAACAAAGTTGAATTCTTTTTATAAATTTGAGTCAAACAAAAAGATTTGCGTAATGAAAAGATGAACAAAGATAACACTAATGCAGCATAAAAATAAAATTAAGCAAACACTATTGCAAAAAAAAAGTTAATCCCAAATGAATATAGATTAACGATAGCAAAAATGCATTAGGTTGCTCATATATATTTTGTTCACTTTCATACATACGTGCATACACACATACCTACATACATATATACACACGTTCATGCATATATACACTCATCTAAAAATTGTGTTTTTCATAAAACATTACTATTCTTTCAAATAATGTAACTTCCGATACACTTTTGATTGAAGAAATAGTGATTTGAAAATCTTTCAGTTTCAAATTAAGATTTGATGTTTTTTTATTTATATTTTCTTACAATAAAAAAAATCATGAAATGTCCACATAACTTCAATTTTTCCCATTAAAAAATTTCCTCTATGGTTACTAGAAAAGAAAACACTCACCAGCTGACCTTTAAATTCATTCCATTTAAGGCACTTTTTCACATTTACCTCAAACTAATTTAAGGATGCCCATTCACGTTTACCTCCTTCAATATATATAACTTCTCAATTTTCATCGCCCTTTTGCATTAATAATCCATTTATTCTTCATACTAGATAACTCTCACTGTTTCTCTCTCATTCGTGTGCACATGCGCAAGTACGACTTTTTTTTTCTTGTAATGCTTTCCTTTTATCTAATGAAGGTGCAGCGCTCACTTATTTCGATATCTTTATTTGATGATTCTGAGTTTCCTTATTTTTCACGTAGTTCTTTCATACCATATGAATATTGAAATTCAAATAAAGAATCTTCAGTCAAAATGCATCAAAGAACTGTAATCAGACAGTAAACACACAACATGAGGTACTTTTTAACTTATCCTGCGAAGTTTACGACTTCTAAAGTAAATTAAGCTATAAGATCATCAGAGCACTTAAAGTCGTCTGCTCATAGCCACAAAATGATGGAAATCCAAAAATTATCCCAATCCCAGTAATTAGCTTAGTTCCACTAGTTTGTCGCTAAGGACGAAAATTCTTTGATGAGGTTTGTGAAGTTTGGTCTTTTTTTCCTACGTGAAAAAGATGTGAGATGGGATTTCACTGGTAAGTGGACCATGCCCATTACCCTAGCAATAGATGGTGAGGCACGGCACAAGAAAATTTACACCTTCCATTTGCCCTTTCTATTGCTGCTTTTGACCGATGCTGCCTCTTCTCGCTTGGTCTCTCGAGTCTGCCTGTCATTTTCGAAAGGGTATAGTATGGTCTTTGGACTGGTAGATCAAATTTATCTCCAACTTCAATCACATGGACCCCATAGTGTAATCCACATAATCCATTGTTGAGGTAATATTGATCTATAATTTTAAGGAAAATGATATTAATGGTTTCTAAACTTTGGCTCAATATGCAATGTTGTCCTTGAACTTTTAATTCGTACAATGTGGTCATTGAACTATTACTAAATGTTCAATGCATTCCCTTAAATTTGCTATATTTTTATTACATTTTTCTCTTTTTGGTCTTTATAAATGTTACGATAATTTTATTTAAGTAAATTTTTGCTTATGATAGATCATAGTAATAAAAGTATAACCTTTTTAGAGTTGTATCAGTTGACATTCCTATTATTACATGTCTATGTGTTATCACGAGGATATTTAGAAAGGATATTAATTTATCTGTAGATTTTCATACTTATATTCATCGAAATATTGATTTGTCCAACAATAGTCTGCATGGCATGCTTCCTGCAAGTTTGGCATATTCCGAGTCTTGCCAATTTTGAATCTTGGGAAAATTAAACTCGAGGGTATGATTCCTCGTATGGTTGTGCATTGAGAATGATAGACCTCAGGAAGAATCGAATCGCGAGGGTCTGTTCCAAGATCTTTGGCCAACTGTAGAAAGCTAGAGTACTGAATATTGGTAAAAATCAAAATGATGATAACTTCCCCTTTTGGCTCTCAGACTTGACTAAGCTAAAATTTATTGGCTTGCCTTCTAATAAATTCCATGGTCTGATGGAAACTTATTAACAAGGCCAATTTAACTTCACCAGTTTGCCAATCATGGCCCTTTCCCACAACAGTTTCATTGGTGAGCTACCATCCAAGTTGTTACAGATGTTTTTATTCTGGGTAAATTTGAGTTCAAAGTATGTGGATATTCTGCAAGAACTTTCTTCCTTGGGTTGGGAGACTGTGACTTGTGGAATGAAACTGGTGAATAAAGGCACGGAAAGGGAATACTCAAAGGTTCAATATGCCCTTATGGCAATTAATCTCTCCAACAAGAAGTTCGAGAAACCCATACCCGCACCAGTTAGAAATTTGAAGCCACTTCATTCACATGCTTAACCTTTCAAACAACAATCTCACCGGTCCGATCCCACCTTCCATAGTTGAGCTGACTCTACTGGAATCTCTGGACCTTTCTTTGCACATGCTCTCTGGAAAAACGTGTGGTCAAACGTGTGGTCCATTCAAACGTGTGGTCTATGCGAAAATAATGAGCCAGGTAATAAAATAAACCTTAAAATATTTGGATGAAACCAAATCAATCTATGCCAAGGAACTTGAGGACCCTTAGGGTCGATCGGCTAATGAAAAAAAAAATCCTAGGAAATCGTTTTTGAAATTTCCAACATTTGGATGACGAAAAATTATTCGATCGATAAAAACATTTTCTATGGATTTGAAGCAACAAACTTAGATTGGGAAAGACGACTTTCCCTTATAGTAATAAAGAAATCATTTTCTCTTATTTCTTGCTGCACGTCCAAGTGAAAAGAATATAAAATTTTCATATTGTTTCCCATCTGCTGAATATACTTTATTAATGCTCCCATTTCCCACTTTCTCTCTCAAGGAACACAGTCATATATAATATTTTACTAATATGATTTCATAGTTTTTTCCTAATTTCTTTGTAATTCTAGTTATTTTGATGGATTACAGAATAAAAAAAGAAAAAAGATGTTGATTCCAGCTTGTTATCCATGATATGTCATCTTTAAGGATACAAGCTCCCTTTAGTGGGTTCACTTATTATCAAATACCACAAAACCAATTTTTGAAACTTATTTTCACAAGAGTAGTGTTACTTGACAAAGACGTGGACTTGTCAATCCTAAATCTAAATTATCTCATGAAAGTGGATACCTGGACCGCCTTTCGCGGCAAGTTCACCTTGAGAGATCCATCGACTAATGTTCAAATATGCTTCTTGACTTGGGTCAATGCCAGAAAGCTAGAGTCGTCCTTGAAGGCCTTTATGATCACCAAACGACGTGACGTGTCTAGCTTTGACAATTTGATATTGACTTCATCGACTGAAGTGTTCACATAACCCAAAAAATAACTTGCGTCGTTGGGGCAACTCGACACTTGATGAGGAAGTGTTCTGATTTTCAAGTAATGATCGGATAATGGTTATTAAACAAGACCTGTCTCGTCCATTATACAAGAGCTGTGTTTTTCATAACATTAATTTTCATTCACACAATGTGTCTTTCAATATACTTCTAAATGAATAGTGTCTTTCACGTTCAAATTAAAATTTGATTTATCTATTTGTACTTTCTCATAAAATCAAAATTTACGAAATGTGCACATAACCTTAATTCTTTCTACTAAAAATTTCCTCCATGGTCACAAGAAAAGAAACTTTTGATTCATACTATTCAAGACACTTTTTCACATTGAACTTAATTTAAATTGAGGAAACCCGTTCAAGTTGCCTTCTTTAATATATTTAACTTCTCAATTTCCACCGCACTTTTGCACCAATGATCTGTTTATTCTTCATAGTAGATAACTCTCTTTGTTTATCTCTTATTTGCTCGCATGCGCACATACAATTTTTTTTCTTCCATGCTTTATTTTTATCTAAATATGGCGCAGTACTTACTGTAATGTCTTTATTTGATGATTCCGAGTGCACGTCAATCTATTTCAATATTATCATATTATCTTTCATCGTTTTTGTTTCAATTTTGTTGATATTTTTTCCTAGTTGTTTATTTTAATACGAATGTTTCTCATTTCATACTGAAAAAAAAAAAAAAATCAAAGAAGTCATTGAAAATTTTTGTAGATAACTAAATCTTGCATTATTTTTTCATTATCTTGAGAAAATATTAGTTTCCTTCTTTTTCATGGACTTCTTCTTTTAAACGACATAAATATTGTTAATTTATTAACGCTGAAAGTCAAATAAATAATCTTCCATATGCTCAAGAAAATTTGACTTTTACGCAGTTTAAAAAAAAATGTGGTCTTAATGCGTGCACACACGGTGTGTTTTACTAGTAATCTCAAACTATATGTTAAACATTGAACTATCCCTTCTTTTTGCCATAAAACACTGAACTATCTTACTTGATTTTTCTAGTAATACAAATTGATTCGATAAAAACATGAGATATTTTTTTAACTTATCTTGCTAAATTTAGGACTTACAACGTAAATTAACACTTAAACCCATCTATTAATAGCCTTAAAATAGTGGAAATCGTAAAATTATCCCAATCCCAGTGCTTAGGTTAGTTCAACTGGTTTGTCACAAGAAAGAAAATTCTTTGTTGAGTTTTGTCAAGTTTTGGTATTTTTTTTCTTCTTTTCTACGTGAAAAAGGCGGGAGGTGTCATTTCACTGGTAAGTGGCCCATGCCAATAATACTGGCAATGAATGGCGAAGCACGGCACAAGAAAATACATCTTTTGACAGATGATGCCTTTATCTTGCTTTGGACTCTTGACTCTCCCTGCCATTTTCCTTGAAATGTTGCATGGTCTTTGGACAGGTAGATGGACTCTACTCTACTTTAGATTCTAATTGAGATGAAATTGTAGAAGGATTTAAATTTTGTTACTCAGTCTTTACGTAAATCGTGTTAGACGCATTATAGTTCACGCAATATAATTAAGAGAGAAACTTCACTAATCAAAAATCAAAATGAAACTACGAATGACAAAATGAGTCTTAAACTTGATGAATCCGAGAACAAAATGACTTTTTTGGTGATAATTTCAAGCGAAGTAGGGAGAGATCGGATGTATAAGTGAGTTTACGAGTACAGAGACATGGGCCCACCTATAAATGGGCTTATTGATGAAAGTCCACGCAAGCAATCCCATATGGATGAACAAACAACGATGAACAGCCTCTGTACTTGAAATTAAGCCTTGAAGCTATGAGTCAAAATCAAACGGCATGAACGATTTTACGTGGGAGCTTGTCACCAATTTCCAATATGTTGCCAAAAGAAACGAATGGATCCTATATTTTGAAAGTACGACACAAAAATATAGATAAAAAGAGAATACCAAGCCGCCGCTGCGCCAGTGCCCTAGATGATAAAAGAAATGTTTATACGGTTGTAACGTCCTGCAGTTGTCAAACCCATACAGAAGGCATACACAAAATTCATGAAAAGTATTGGGGTCAAGCACTTTGAATGGCCTAGTAGCAAGATATTTCCATTGACAGAACCAATTGTTGCTGCCTATAAAACGCTTCTCCGTTGCACTCTCCCTCGAAAACTCACTTCAGTAACCGAAAGAACAAAAACAAAAGTAGAAAATTATGGCAGCCTTATCATTATATCTGCTGCTTACTTGGATGTTCCTACTTTCTCTCTTTCATACTAGGTTTGCTGCGGAACGATGTCATGCGGATGAGAGCTCTGCCTTAATGGAATTCAAGAGAAGTTTCAGAACCGACACGCCAGATTCGCGATGCGTTTATCCAAAGCTCCACTCCTGGTCTTTGGATGGAAGTGGAGATTGTTGTTCGTGGCATGGCGTCGAATGTGATAAGGTCACCGGCCGAGTGATTGCCCTCAACCTCAGTAGCAGTTGTCTCTCGGGCACCATGAATCCCAACACCACTCTCTTTCGACTCGTTCACGTGGAGTCGCTCAATCTTGCTTTCAACAGCTTCGACTTATCCCCAATCCCGTACGGCTTCAGCAATCTTTCAAGGTTACAATACCTTAATCTCTCCAACTCGGATTTTTCCGGTGAAATCCCTCGCGATATCTCGCAGCTATCCCGGTTAGTTTCTCTCGATTTGTCCACTTCTTGGGACGCGACACTTCATTTGCCCAACATGGGCTACCTTGTTCGTAATTTGACTGGGCTAAAAGAACTCGATCTTTCTTCTGTAAGCTTGTCATCCCCTATCCCTCCCGTGCTAGCGAATTTCTCTTCCTTGACATCGCTTAGGCTTCGATATTGTGGATTGAATGGAGACTTTCCGATCAGCATTTTTCAGCTGCCAAACTTGGAAATCGTTGACATTGCTGGTAATTCCAACCTTTCTGGTTTTCTTCCCAAACCACAATGGGGCTCTCCATTGAAATCCTTAGACCTTTCCAATACCAAATTCTCGGGAGAAATACCCGCTTCGATCGGAAATCTTAGTCTCTTGAATGAGTTATACGCCTGGGGGTGCTATTTCTCGGGATCGATTCCCTCTTCATTGGGTAATCTTTCTCATCTCACTACACTAGTCCTTTCCGGAAATAACTTGCAAGGTCAAATCCCTGTTTCCTTTGCTGATCTTACCCAGCTATCGGAGCTATGGCTCTCTTACAATAACTTGAGTGGTGATACTTTGGAGTGGGTGGTCAACTTGACAAAACTTACCTTCTTGGATATTTCAGGTAATAGTTTCTTCCTCTCTGCCGGTTCGATCAGATCTCTTTCCTTCTCTCTCTGCAACTTCATGGAACCACCGACCTCTCGTGCTCCACGCCGCTCGCTCCCTCCCCGACCACCACTAAAACCGCAGCCGCGACGGCCACCAGCAAAACCAGAAACAAGGACGCCTCAAGCAAAACCAGAAATAGGGACTTCCTCCTCCACCTCAAGGCCTACCTCGCCAAGCGAGACGCCATGAAGATCATCCTCTCCTCCTCCCTCCTGCCCGAAACCCTACCCCCTCCATCAATGGCCGCCATTCGCGTGTTCTGTCGAAGATCAGCGCGTGGGCGGAGTTCGTCGGGTACATAGGGAGCGTGAATCTGAAAATTAGGGATTTGAGGAGGTTGCAGGAGAACGAGACGCGCGTCGAGTCGAGCGTCGAGATCGCGACGTCGAGGGGGATCAATTGCGAGGAGGAAGAGTTGAAGTTGAGGAAGTCGTGGGAGAAGAAGTTGATGATGAAGAAGCTGTCCGTGGTTCAGGACCTGGCCGAACTTGCCGAGCCGGAAGGCCTTCCGGCTCAGGCCGTCGCTGGATTCGAAGCCCTTGAGGCGGCGAAGTTGGTTTTGCTTGTGGCCGTCGCGACGAGGGTTTTGGTGGTGATCGGGGAGGGAGGGAGCGGCGGTGGAGCGCGAGAGATTGGTGGTTCCATGGAGTTGCAGGGAGAGAGAGAACGGAAGAGATGCGAACCGAACCGGCGGAGAGGAGGAGAGGGAGAGAGACTTTTCCGATTTTTCTGAAGGTGGGACCCACAGTGCCACTTTTCGTCCACTGAGTGGGCTGGTGCATCGATGACGTGGCGTCACACTTGCTCCTAATATTCTCAATTGCGGTTAGTCCCATGGTGTAACTAACGCACCTCTTGTCTTGTGTCTTTTTTTTCTTTCTGTTTGGTAGATAATCGGCTAAGCGGTGGACTTCCATCTTCATTTGAGAACCTGAAGCAGTTGAATTTTCTTAACCTTTCTCTCAACGACTTGGGCGGTGATATTCCGAGCACATTCTGGAATATGAAGAATCTTGATATGCTTTACCTAGAGTCGCTTAATCTCAACGGCGTTCTCGATGAAAATGATCTATTCAAACTCAAGAACTTGAGATTTTTAGATTTGTCCTACAACAATATATCGTTTACCAAGTCAGTTATCAACGCCACTACATCGAAGCTTGCCTACTTACTCTTGGATTCGTGCAACTTGACCGAGTTCCCACAGTTTATAGGCTACTTAAGCAAATTGGAGATCTTATCCCTATCACACAACAGATTCCAAGGGACTATTCCTATATGGATGTGGAACAATAGCAAAGAATCTCTCAATTATATAGATTTTTCTCACAATCTTCTAACCGGCTTCGAAAACAGCCATACCGATCTTCCTTGGCCAAACGCAAAGTATCTTGACATTAGTTCTAACTTGCTAGAAACAACCCTCCCTATTCCACCTCCTTCGGTCGTGCTATACAACATCTCCAACAATTTCCTATCTGGGGAAGTTCCAACATCCATTTGTCAAGTGAGCTCTCTTGCCGTGCTTGATTTGTCCAACAATTTTCTGAACGGCACACTTCCTCCTTGTCTGGGTAGTATTAGTCCTTTGATATTATTGAACCTCGCGAGAAATAAATTCAATGGCATGATTCCTCGTGTTTACCCATATGATTGTGCATTGAGGATGATCGACCTCAAAGAAAACCGACTAAGAGGGATTGTTCCGCGATCTTTAGGAAATTGCGGAATGCTGGAGTATTTGAATCTCGGTCACAATCAAATTAATGATACATTCCCATTTTGGCTATCGGAATTGGCCTACCTAAAAGTTATTGACTTGCAATCCAATATGTTCCATGGTCCCATAGAAGGTGATCTAAGCCATCTTAACTTCACCAGTTTACACATCCTGGACCTATCGAACAACAGCTTCAATGGTAAACTTCCTTCCAAGCTGTTAAGGAGTTGTCATGCCATGAAGTTTATCGATGGTCAAGGAAAGTTGGCATATTTGAGTCTTCGTAATTGGATTAATATGTCTTCTGCTTCATATAGCGAAATTTTGACTTATGCGATGACAATAATGAGTAAAGGCACGGAAAGGGAATATGCGAAGATTCCGGATGTCTTCATGGTGATTGACTTCTCCAATAACAAGTTCGAAGGATTCATTTCTGAACTTATTGGAGATCTGAAGTCACTTCGTATACTCAATCTTTCAAACAACTTCCTCAATGGTAGCATCCCTCCTTCCTTGGCCAACTTGACAGTGCTCGAATCATTGGATCTTTCGAGGAACCATCTTGTGGGAGAGATTCCTCAACAATTAGCCAACCTCACATTTCTTTCGGTTTTCAATGTCTCTCGCAATCGTCTATCGGGACCAATACCGTGTGGAACACAATTTGACACGTTTGGGAGCAGCTCATTTGCTATGAATGATGGTTTGTGTGGAAGTCCTCTGCCAAATAAATGCACAAATGATGATAACGGTCCACCGCCACCATCATCTTTCATAGTAGATAATGAAGAAGAGTGTTTATTCGACTTGGATTGGAGAATTGTGCTGATTGGCGCTGGAGTTGGGCTTTTGGTCGGTGTTGTGCTAGAGAACCTGATCATTGACAAGAAGAGTAGGTGGTTCTTGCACTACTCCAAGAAAATGGCAAAAGGATGGAAAAGGTGAGGAAAGCTCTAGCGGACAAGAAAATATGCAGCTAGATACTTAATGCTATGTGTTTAAGTAGCTTGTTGAGAACAGTTACACATGCATGTCTGAAGATTCTAATCTATATTTGTTTGCGTAGTTTAGTATACTATTATGGACATATTGTTTTCTTGCTCATGAAACTTACAGTTCTTTAGGTTCTTGGAGGAATGTCTGTCCATGGATGCATCAGCAATGTAAGAATGTTTTGTTGTAATATTACTAGCCAAATGACTCAAGAATATAGAGACGTAATTGAGATGATTAGATACTAATGAAAAGCCAATTAATATACATGGTGGAGGACGATGTAAAAAATTTTGTTGTCCATTAAAAACAAGAAGATTGGTGTAAAGATTTTCATGGTTCACAAGCAGAAAGGGCCTTGCTTTAGTTCATTGAATATATATTCAGATGAAATTTCATAACAGCGGATTAGCAATCCGTGCCGTGTTAGGATATTCTTGTTTGTTGTTTGTGTCATTTAGTGTCGATGGACAACTGTTCCATTGTGATTAATTATAAAGTCTTTCCCATTAAAAATGAGTAAAAACGAGTCATCATGTGTCAATTTTGAGGGTACCAAGTTCGCATTTTTCTCGGAAAAGTCATACTTGTGTTCGAGTCACCTAGGCATTGCCACTTCCCATACTCTTCCTGACATTAGCTTGCAATTTTAGTGAGTTACCGAGAGTTTTGGAAAGTAATTTTTTTAATCTGATGTGGTATCCTACATGAAAGATATTTTCATAAAGATCATCTTAAGTTAAGGGTGCGTTCGTTTCACGGAAAATGAGTGATTTGAAAAATATTTTCCGAAAAAAATAATCGCTTATAACGTTTTGAAAAATAAATTAAAGGAAAATTATTTTATCACTCACGAAATAGTTAGGCATACATTGTTATGGATAATCAAAATATTTTCTGTTGAACAATTTTTCTATACAATATAAACAATCGTTTTTCAGAAAATATTTTTCAAATCACTCATTTTTCGCGAAACAAATAAACCCTAAATGTAAAATTCTTAGCTTAAGGAGCATATAATGTAATATAAGACTTTGACATTTTGCCTTTAGTCACCCCACGAGTCCTTTCGAAGAAAATTATGGAGTGGCTAATAAGAAGCCCCAGAATTTCGATCCATAAAAATTGTGTTCCGTATAGGCTATGGCATTACAATCTCCTCTGTCTCTCGTGACATTAGTGCTATAATAACAAACACAAAAATTAAATTAAGAAAAAAAAACCATATCTTGTCACCCTCATTAGTGTACATAGTTTATACTTAGGGTCATTTTGATCTCGATATTCCATACATGCTGTTTCAATGAGAAAGTGAAAATCTTTCACCAAATAAATTGATTTTGGTTTTTTATACGGAAAGGGTTTTGTATCGAACTTGGACAAGAAATTACTTGGCTGGAAATTGAAAGACGAAATGGAGAAGAAGTTGCAGAATTTAAAGTGGTGGAAAGTAAATTTATGAGATATAGGACCGAACGAAAAATAATTGAACTTCATTGACTATTGTTTAGGAAAAAGAGCGAGAAAATTTACGATATTCATGGTGAGTATTTATAGCTCACTAACACCAATTACATATAAGTAGTCAGTACTTCTAATTACAAATACCGCCACACGCTTTTTCTGATCACATGCATACGTTTCGTACGATGATAATCATTATTCACAAGAAGTTATCGGGATAATCAACCGTCAATTGATACTGAAACCATCATCTCATGTTGAAATCGACACATCTTACTTGTCTTGTAATTCCAACACTTAAGCAAATTTTGCAAATTACAAATCATTAATGATTGATGTCGATTGGCAATGATACCTATCGATAATTTCTCTCATTTGTTATTAATGATCTTACTAAGCTATAGATTAGTACACTTTAAATCAACCCCCATGTTCACAAATGACCTCTTGGATAGTCGACCAAACTTATCACTTGCCACTAATAAAAGTTAGTCAATTTTTGGTGTAAACACGTGCTTTGCTAATCAGAAAAGTGTCAAAAAAGTCCTAAACCTTTTGCATTGATGCCAGCTTAGTCATAAACCTTTTTTTTATGTCAATTCAGTCCTAAACCTTTTGTTTTTGTGCCAATTCAGTCATTCCGGCTAATTTTGGCTGGATATTACTAACGTGGATGCCAGTCGGCTTATATGGCACCGCTAGCGCTGACGTAGATAATTTTTAATGATATTTTAATATTTTTTCGATTTTTTAAATATTTTTTCTGATTTTTTTCTTTTATTATTTTTTTCCTTATTTTCTTTTCTTCTTTTCATTCTTTTTCTACCTTTGGCCAGTAAACAAACACCGGCCACCACCCATGCCTAGCCACCGTCGCCTGGACGAGGCCACCATCGCCCGGACGAGGCCACCGTCGCCCGCCACGGACAAGGCCGCCGTCGCCAGCCACAAGCGAGGCCCAGCCGACCCTCGCCTGGGTGAGGGCAAGCGAGCCCTAGCGAGGATCAGCCTCACCTAGGCTAGATTTGGTGAGGCCGACCCCCACCTGGGCAAGGGCGAGCCCCATCGAGGGCTCCCCTTGCCAAATCTGGCGAAATTGGCCCTCGCCCAGGCCACAGCTACCTAGCGAGGCCGCCGTGGCCTAGGCAAGGGTTGGCCTAGCTAGATCTGGCTTGGGTGAGGTCGACCCTCGCCGGGGCTTGCCTGCCCTTGCCTAAACGAGGGTCGACTAGGCCTTGCATGTGGCTGGCGACTACGGCCTCGTTTAGGCGAGGCTAGGCGGTCGGCCATGGTTGGTGGTCAAGGTCCAGTCGCCGACCAAAGGTAGAATAAGAAGGAAAAGAAAAAAAAAGAATAAAATAAAAAAAAGAGAAAAAACATTTCAAAAATCGAAAAAATATTAAAATATTATTAAAAATTACCCACGTTAGTGCTAACAGTATCACGTAGGTCAACTGGCGTCCACGTCAACAATATTCTACCAAAATTAGCCGGAATGACTAAATTGGTATAAAGATAAAAGATTTAAAACTGCATTGGCAGAAATGTAAAACATTTATGACTTCTCTGACATTTTTTCTCTTATTGCATCGGTATCAATTTAGTCCTAAACTTTTTTAAGTGCTAATTTAGTCCTTTCGGCTAATTTGGCCGATTTTTGTTGACATGAATACTGGCTGGCCTACGTGGCACTGTCCGTGCTAACATGGATAACTTTTAATAATATTTTAATACTTTTCGAATTTTTTTTAAAATTTTCTTCTTTTCTTTTTTTTCTTTCCCTTCCATTTCTTCTTCCTCCAGCCAATTGCTAGACCTCGGCAACTCGCCAGAAACCAGGGCTAGCGAGGTCGACCTCGCCAACCTCTAACAAAGCTCGGCTTCACCAGATCCGACGAGATCATGCCTCGCCTGAGGCCGCGAGGGTGGCATCGCACTAGATTGGTGAGGCTTGCCCTCACCAAAGGCCATGAGGGTAGCCTCACACTGGGCGGGCGAGGCTCGCTCTCGCCGGATCATGCGAGGGTCAAGCCTTGCCCAGCCGTTAGCGAGGCTCGAGCCCTCATCAAATAGCCACGAGGGCAGACTTACACTGGGCTGGCGAGGGTCAAGTCTCGCCAGCCATGGGTGAGGTGACCCAAGCCCTCACCGAATGGCTGTGAGGGTGGCCTCGCACTGGGCTGGCGAGGGTCGAGCCTCACCGGCCACAGGGGAGGTCCAACCTCGCCAAATTCGGCAAGGTCACCTCGCCTAGTCGCGGGTGAGGCTCAAGCCCTTGTCTGCCCTAGCCTCCAACTAGTCGCCGGACTGGCGATTGGCTGGAGGAAGAAGAAAGGGAAGGAAAAAAAATAGAAAAAGAAAGAAAGGAAAAAAATTTAAAAAATATTAAAATATTATTAAAATTTATCCATGTTAGTATCGGCGATGCCACATAGGAGCGCTGGCGATGCCATGTAGGAGTGCTAGCAATGCTACATAGGCCGTCCGGCGTCCATGTCAGAAATATATGGGCAAAATTAGCTGAAATGACTGAATTGACACTATATTAAAAGGTTTAAGATTAAATTGATACAAATACAATAGGTTTATGACTTTTTTGACACTTTTTCCCTTGCTAATCCAATGTGTCATGTCGATGAGAGATCGGCCTTGACACGGCTCGAGATGAGTCTTGGAATCAGTCGAGCAAGTTCTGGTTGCGTTTATCCGAAACTCAAATTACAGTCAAGTCACTTAATATAAATAGAATTTGCTGCTCGTGGGAGGGTGAGGAGTGGGACAAATTTAGCAGTCATGATGTCGGCCTTCACCCCGGTAGGAGTTGTCCCTTTGGTACTATACAACACCAGCCCTTTTTTAATCTAATATGTTGTGATATATCACGGAAACTAGCGGATATAGCAATTCAAAATTAACACGTGAATAAAAGAAATTATCCTATTCAGCGATGCGTGATTCCGGCGCCCTTAATCTCACCGTAAAGAAAGGGTCTCCACCGAATCATATTGGGCCTTGGGCTTTCGGCCCGCGACGCGAGTCCAAAAACAGCTGAAAGAATCGGGTCAGGCCCAAAACCCGTTTTTGTTTTTCGGATCCAATATGTAAGCCCTAGAGTTTTATGCACGAAGCGATATAAAATCTTCTCTTAGTCAAACTAGCTTGTCTCCGTCGGAACCATCGCACCGCCTCGGTTCTCAAGCTCTGTAGCAGGTACCGTTCGAGCTCGATCCTTTGGAAATTATCGGTGCTGATCATCGCGTGATTGATCTTCGGCCTCTCGGATCGCTCCTTCTTCGGTTTTGATTCGCGTCGGAGTTGCTTCGATCCATTTCGGGTTCGAATCTGTTAGCTTTTTGCTCCGTTTCGGATCCGCTTGTTCGTTTGAAAGTTTCGGCAGTATTCGCGGTCGTCGTCGTTCGCGCTTTGCTGAGTTCGCGAGCTCGATCTATCGTGAGATGCGAGGGAGTTGTTCTCTTCATGAATCGCGGGTGTTTGTTTTCTTGCCGAATGTATTATTGTGTTGGAAATGCCGTGTTTTGTTCTCGCTCGACCTCGTCTGTTGAAATTATTGTTTATGCGGATTGATGAAAGTTCCGTGGTGCTGCGATGTCGGAAGTAACTGTTTCCTTTTTCTGGACTGTGGAGATTGAAATCAAGTTTTGATTTTTATCTGATTGCACTGCTTACTTGTCGGAATTGTTCGCGATGTACCATTTTGTTGGTCTAGTGTGCAGTGGGTGTGGCAAGGTTTGAGAATGTCGATGCCCTTTGAATGGGGATTGTAGTTCTAAATCCAGACATGTTTCTTGTAGTTTTAAATGAGATTTGCTCAGATTTCTGCTGTCTAGGAATGTCGTGATTTGAGCTCAAACATGTTTCAGCTTATTTAAGCTGTTAGTCGACAAAACTTAAAACTCACTATTGTTTGGTTTACTCGCTTACCGTGTCATTTCTTTTCTTTTGTGAAAGTGGTTATTCTGAATTGAAATTATTGTGTTGGCAATGTGGAAGATACTGTGCTTATGATATTTAGTTTTCTGAATTTCTATTGTGGCTCTGAAAACCAGTTTTAACATTGTGCAGAGTGAAAAAACAAATTTGATGTGCTTTTCGTTAATGTGTTTGGACCATAATTTGTCGTGTATTTACAGTCTAATAGCTTTTGCTGATAACATATATCCACATCTCAGAGCCTTCTTAACCTTAAAAGCTTTTGTCTTTTTTTCGTTTCTAGGTAAGTCATGGTTAAACATAACAATGTTGTGCCAAATGGGCACTTCAGAAAGCACTGGCAAAATTACGTTAAGACCTGGTTTAACCAGCCTGCAAGAAAAGCTAGAAGACGCTTAGGTAATTGAATTGCTCCCTTTATATAGTAGTGATGCCATTAGTTGCCATTCTTATTCTTGGAGCATCCTGATGTTCTTTATTTTGTGTCCAGCTCGGCAAAAGAAGGCTGTGAAGATTTTCCCGAGGCCAACAGCAGGTCCACTCCAACCAGTTGTCCGTGGTCAAACCCTGAAGTATAATATGAAGGTCAAGGCTGGGAAGGGATTTTCGCTTGAAGAACTTAAGGTATAGTCACGATGAGTTATTTGTTTGAATGGGTTCCTTTGTCATGAAGAATCTTTGTTACCTTGCTAGGATAATTTTTTTAGTGTTGATTCAAGTAAAATGAATAGATGTGGTCATTGCGCCCTTTCAAAGTTTGCGACAATGACATTTAGCAATCATTTGACTTGCTGTTCCGCTTATAATTTTGTCAGTTAGGAAATTGTTCACTGCCCCTTTCGGATCTTTATATCCCAAATCACGAAGCATCATGAGGAGATAGGCTATTTGTATCTCACCAGCATTATTTTCACCATAATTTTGCATACGAAGCTTTGTTAAAGCCCCTGTACTGTCTTACTGTCATATAATTCTTACCTGCAGTCAAAGTCGCATTTGGCTATTCAGGTGGCAGAGAAACCAGTTTCAAGTAGACTTGCATCATTAGCTTCATTTACCTATTTAAACAGCACTTGGGCCTCTGTTCTTTTCTTTTTTAACTTTTTGTTGTTTCATCCAGGTTTCAGCATGCTAAGTTGGCATGTTTTAATCTTTTTTTTTTGCATGCTTTTTTGCACTGCCGTTTGGTATTACTGTGTTTTTGTACCAGAATTTTGGTGATAACTGAACGGCTCCCCTGATTGCTCCTTCTTCAAGGATTTATTTTACAGTTTCCAGCATTTGGTGCAAGCCTTATGCTTAACTTGCATTTTGTATATCTCAGGCAGCAGGCATCCCAAAGAAATTAGCTCCAACAATTGGAATTGCGGTTGATCATCGCCGCAAGAATCGCTCGCTGGAAGGTCTTCAAGCTAATGTGCAGAGGCTGAAGACATACAAGGCGAAGTTAGTTGTCTTCCCAAGACGCGCACAGAAATTCAAGGTAAAATTGAGAACTTGAAAAATTCTTATCGATTTTATTCTGAACCCTGTTCTCATTGAAAACATCTCATCTTCCTTCTTTATATGCAGGCTGGTGATTCCACTCCAGAAGAGCTTGCAAATGCAACTCAAGTCCAAGGAACTTACCTGCCCATTGTAAGAGAAAAGCCAGCAGTGGAACTTGTGAAGGTCACGGATGAGATGAAATCGTTCAGTGCATATGCCAAGCTGCGAGTGGAGCGCATGAACCAACGTCATGTTGGCGCGAGGATGAAAAAGGCCGCTGAGGCTGAGAAGGAAGATAAGAAGTAGTGAGGCCAGTTTGTATTTTGGTTAAAAGTATGTTTTTGACGAGTATTTAACGGGGTTAAATTTTCTCTGTGGGTACTTAACATTTTAGCCAGACGAGAAGTTGAAAATTGAATGAGTATCCTTGTGCTTTATAGTTTCATGCATTTTTGGTATATCATGTTGAGCAAGATTTTCAGACGACCTCGGTTTTGGGAGTTCCATCTATATTTTGACATTCTTCTTTTTTTTCATTAGGTTCTAATTATTTGTTTCCCTTGACGTATCTCCCTTAGCAGATATTAGACTGCTGTTTGGAAATGAAATTTGTGGAAATTTTTAGTGAGGCTTATCACTTTGTTCATGTGGAAGACTACAGTATAATTCGAGATATGTTTCGGGCGTTCATTTCGACCGCATTTAGTGCTTTTGAAAATAGAGATATGTAAATAGTCACGGCATAGATTGAATTCGGCAACTTTTATTTGAAGCAAATTTGGATTTGATAAGAACATCAATACGTACACTTTAATTCGTGTATACATAGTGATTTCAATAGATAAAGTTGCATCATAAGTAGATTTTAATCTTACTCGAGCGTGAATTAGTAGGATTCATTTATATTTTTTGCCTTCTGCGAACCAAATGAGCCTTAATCTAACGTTACGAAGTTAGCTCCTCCGTTTAATTAGGCCTATAAACCTCTAACTAAGAGCCGATGCTAGTCGTTCATTTCTAATCCCAATGACTTTACTAATCGCAACAATTGAACAAGGCGCCTTTGTTTTTTTTTCAAATTAGCCAAAGGTGCCTATTGCTTAATCTTTGTTGGTAGATTTTACCTTTGGATGTTTAGCGCATGTGCATTTGTTTTTGGGAAAATTTCAATTAAGGACCCCAAGTGGGGTCAATTTCTCAAAAAAGGGCTAAAAGTGAACATTGTGTCAAATAAAGACATGAAGTGCTCAATCAGTCTTAAATAAGAACCCGAAGTGTTCAAAAAGTCTCAAATAAGGACTTGAGGTCCTTAACCGGCCAAAATACATGCCGGCCAGCGAGAAAGTTACTGTTCCGACATCAGAATAGTAAATTTTTAATTTTTTTTTCCTTTTCTTTTTTTTTTTTTTTCTTTTCTTCCTCCGCCGGCCTCAGATGAGGCTACCCTCGCCTGGGCTGGGCGAGACTCCGGCGAGGCTCGCCCAACGCGAGGCTCGCCCTCACATGGGCGATGCCAGCAAGGCTCACCCTCGCCAGATCTGATGAGGCTCGACCTCGCCAGCGTCGGGCGAGGGCGGCCCTCGTCCTGACGCTGGCAGGGTGGCCTCGCCAGCGTCGGGCAAGGGCGGCCCTCGTCTTGACGCTGGTGAGGGCGGCCTCGCCTGAGGCCGGTGACCTCCGTCGGCCCTGGCTATGGCCGGCGGAGGAAGAAAAGAAAAAAAAAAAAAAAGAAAATGAAAAAAAATTAAAAAGTTACCGTTTCGATGCCGAAACAGTAACTTTCTTATTGGTCGGCATGTATTTTGGCCGGTTAAGGACCTCAGGTCCTTATTTGAAACTTTTTGGGCACTTCGGGTCTTTATTTGAGATTGATTGAGTATTTCAGGCTCTTATTTGACATAATGTTCACTTTTAGCCATTTTTTGAGAATTTGACCCTACTTGGGGTCCTTAATTGGAATTTTTCTTTTTTTTTTTTTGGTCAAAAGCGCATGTACATTTCGTTGCACTATAAACTAGAAATTTGGCACTGCGTTTTCTAGACAAGAGAGTTCACACGTCCTGGCATTTTATACTAGTGCATAACGAGGATGGTAAGGGAAGCTGCCATCAGTTTGCCCGGGAATGTCAGAGTGAACGAGGAACAGAACAGGGCACTTGCTAGTCTTGCTTGAAGGGACGAATTGGATCGGCTCGTCGCGCAGTTGGCTCTTCCCCCATGGCCCGGCCGGCGGCCACCTCTCCTCTCTTCCTCTTCAACCCCTTCACTTGCTCTACCATCGCCTCCCTTCGTGGAATTGCCCCCACCCATCTCTTCTTGTCCCGCCCACCCCCTCCTCCTCCTCCTCACGCCGCCGAGTGGTCCGGTCCTCCATCCTCTGTCGTTCTCCCGTCGACTCCTTTGCCCACTGACTCGCCCTGCAAGGTTGTGGCCATGCACAAGGGCCAGGTTACCATGTACCGCACCCTGGAGACTGGAGGGGGAGAAAGACTCAGACTCGGATTCAACCCCCGTTGCGAATCCTGGTCGACATCGACTGCTTGAATGGGATCCTATCATTTCCGTTTCGCGGCTCTGCTTCTCTCCTTGCGATTTGCGTTATTCCAATGAGTTAACTTTAGGCGATTCTTTGATAATTCCATAAGAACTTTGGTATTCCTTTAATCTAGTGGCATTTGAATGCGCGGTGTTATCTCTGAAGATAAGGAAGAACTTTATTGCGTCACGATGTACCCTTGAAACGTCCTTTGCTCGTTCACCTTTTGAAAAAAAAAAAAAAGAAATGCAGAAGCATCTTCAAGCTAAACTTCCTAGTTTCGATTCTTTTGATTTAACATTAGCTAATAAGGAGTCGATTTCGGTTGGTCTTCTCGGTTTTTCGGAAGGTTTACGTTAGACTCGTGATTACTTCGATGGATCTTGTCAACAAATGACCCCGAGCACTAATTAAGTTAATTAAAAGAAAAAAATAACACTTTTCAAGGCCCCCGAAAAATCAACGAATTACGTATTTTAATATCGTCATTTACTGTGATAGAAAAAATTACATTTTCAATATATTTTTTAATAAGATTTAACAAGAGGCGACAGATCACTTTTTTAAATATTTTCTATACGATCAGACCAATATATATATACGCATAATTCGGGGTCAGTTTTTTATGTGCGTCAATAGGGACGCGGGGTAATTTTGCTATCTATGAAGGTGACAAAACATTTTTCGCAAGCTTTTCATGTGGACGTGGAAACCATCCAGACTACTCCTCTTTTAAGGTGCTGGACTTTTTAGCTATACACTATAGATCTCACTTACAAGAAAAATATTTTATTTTTATTTATATCATTCATTTTCATAAAAGCTCTATTTGTTTCATGGAAAATATTTCCCAAGAAGACAAGAAAATATTTTCCTAAAATTTCCGACATTTGATTCAAATACAAAAAAGAATCAGAAAATAGTTTTCATTATTTGGAAAGGAAAGATTGATTTGATTTTCCTAAATACAAATACATTATCTAGGCACTCGGCATAAAGAGAATATACATGGGTATTAGGACCTCGGGTCCAACCTTGGACCCCAACTTGAGTGCTGGGGATTCAAGCAGGAGCATGGGTACCAAGTTTCCGAGCATTGACCTCGATGGACATGGGCTCAAGCACAAGGTATCCGAACACGAGCACTAGGGACCCAAGCCCAAGCGCCAAGCTCCTGAGCCCACATCGAGGACCTAGGCACGGCCTTTGTGGACTTGGGCCCGAGTGCTAGGGATATGAGCCCAATCTTTGTGAACTCGAGCCGAGCACCGAGGCCTCGACCTTGATGAACTAGGACTCGAGCATCGAGACTAAGGCACTGGTGCCGGGGTCTCGAACCCGGCTTTGATGGATCTGGGCCAAGGCACCCGAGAACAAGCCTTAGAGTTCCTGTGCCCAAGCACTAAGCATAGGTTTTTCGGAAAATATTTTCCTTGAAACAAATCCAGTTTCCGATTGTATAAGTCGATCAATTGTCGACCTTTGGAGCTCCCCCAAGATCCCTAAATCTGAAACCGTTGATGGTGACCGATTTTGACAAATGGTATACTTCATAAATTCTTCACATATGTTAATTGAGCAGATATTACAAAATTGCACAAGGTGAACATTAATGCGAATGATCACACGATCATCATCTTTACGTATATTCTGTTAGAGACCGAGGCATCTGTCCAAAATATTTAACCAAGTCTACTAATACTCCTGCGCGGAAAAACAGCTAAAAGCAAAGTCTTTTATTCCTCTAAAAACTAGACAAAGCAGAAAAGGTCGGTGCTGAATCTGAATCAAGTAAAGACTATGGCAAAACTATAAAAATCCTAGCAAATGACATAATAAAAGACTGCGTATGTTGACGTTATAGGCTGTATAGCAATATTAAGGAGAGAATTCATGCGCCTTTCACTTGGCGGGTGCCGGTGCCAGTACAGGTGCCGATTCCGGGTTTGGCGTCGGTGCTGGTTCCTCTATTGGCAATGTTGGTGTTGGACCGGGCACCGGCTCCTCTGTCGGTGGTGTTGGCCCCGCAATTGGGGTTGATGGTGTCGGTCCGGCTGCTGGCTCCTCCATTGGCGGTGTTGGCCCGAGTGCAGGCCCCTCAGTTGGCTGTGTCAGCCCCAATGCAGGCTCCTCCATTGGCGGTGTCGGTCCAAGTGCTGGCCCCTGAGTTGGCGGTGTCGGCCCCAATCCAGGCCCCTCAATTGGGGTCGGTGGTGTTGGCCCTGGCTCCAGTCCCTCAATTGGTGGATCCTCTGTTGGCGGTGCCGGCCCCGACGCAGGCCCCTCAACCGGGGTCGGTGGCATCGCTCCTGGCACCGGCTCTTCAATTGGGGTCGATGGTGTCGGCCCTAGCACCGGTCCCTCAACCGGTGTTGGTGGTGTCGCCCCTAGTCCCGGCTCCTCGGTCGGCGGTGCAGGCTCCAGTGCCGGCCCCTCGACTGGGATCCGAGGCCGTATCAATCCTACCGCTGGCCCTTCCGCCGGTGTCGAGGGTGCCGGCTTTGGTTTGGACGCCGGAGGAGGCGTCTGCGGCGGAGGACCGTGGTGGTAAGGGGGCCTCGGGAAAGGGAAAGGAGGGCGCAAGAAGGGGGGGAGAGGAGGGATTACGGGGAAGTGGCGGCGGGGAAACCATCGCCAGCAATCGCTCCAGAACGACATCATACCGCTCGACCCGGTCGAGTCTTGGCTCTTCTCCTCGAGCTCTCTGCCATTGCAGAGCTCGCTGACTGAGCAGCAAACGAGAAAAACAATGAGCGATGTGGACGCGACGCTCTTGAGGGTCGACTTCCCCATCTTCTTCCCTCTTTCTCCTCCTCTTTTTCTTCTCCTGTTCTTGAGTTGGTCGTCGTGGGAAGTTCTTATATAGAAACCAGGGAGATGATGATGATCACGATCATGAACTAACCCAGCAGTGTCTCTAAATTCGAAATCGATACCCAAAAAAAACTGAACTCCCCCGTTTAAACATTCCATCATTCGAACGGGCAGAGGTTATCTTTTCTTCGAATTTTATCTCGAAAGGAGTTCGTGTATATATCCGCATTCTTCTCATTTCATCGGATTTCGTTGGAGTTTAGAATTTGAAAATGGCGCGACCGTCCTTGTACCCGAACAAACGTTCCCATATGGATGAAATCATATCCTGGTAGTTCACAGAAGTGCTTGCAAAGAATAACATTTGTTGTTCAAGAAACATTGGGTAGGGCAAAGGATACATTAGAGAGCAAAAGATAAATTTACAATTGAAAATTGAAAATTTCTGGGGAGAGAGAGAGGAGAGAGATATATGAACATGATCATCTGCTTAGCTCGAATGATCTTTCAGAAGCTTTTCAGATATTCCGTTTATGTCTATTGGTATCTCAAACCTATAATTTGAACTGTCATATTCCATATTATTGACGTATAGGTGCGATTATGGATCATCTGTAATTTCAATGGACCGATTAGGGATAACGTCCAGGTGTTGGTCAGCTGAATAGATCAAAAAATCAAATGTTTGATTCCTAATCATTAACGATTATGCCTTATCCTAGATTTATTCGACTCTTAAGATAGAAATGGCAAAGAAAGGGCAAATGGAATCTAGGTGTCTCTATCTATAGTGGGAGGCTGGAGTTATCTTTTGTAGTACTTGAACATGATGTACATTGTACATGTAATGCATAATACATGCCTTATACGATGCTTAATCGGGTTGAAAAGTTTGGATATCATGTGTTATAGAAAAGGTGAATAATTAGATTGATAAAGCTTTGGTATGTCTTCTTTTGCACCAGTTTTAAAATATAAAACCAAACTAATTAAGTTCACCAAGAAAAAAATAAAAATACTCATGAAGAATTTATGGCGATGTAAATTAAAACATTGATAAAAAGAATCTAACAGGAAAGCTGGAACAATGTAGTGGTCATTAGGTAAAACAAATTGGCCATAAAAAGATTATTAAAGATCAATGCACAAGCTAATCAGTTAGTTTAAAGGAGTCAATCCGCTAAGCATTACTTATGCAATCAAAGGAAATTAGAAAATGTGGACAGGGTGTCGATAATTTCTTTAAGAATTTGAGATTAAAAAGATAAGGAAAGCAACTTTTGATTGGGAAAACGAAGATTTTCTATTTTCAAAATAGTGAAATATTTTTCGTTATCATTTTTGAGAAAAGAATTTCTATTTATGATAATCCAAACACATTGCTACAAACAGTTTTCCATCATCAAAACAAAACTAGTGCTTAAACTTTGGTCCAATATACGATATCGCCTTTAATTTTTAATTTATTTAATGTAATCCTTGAACTTTTGATAAATGTTCAATGTTGTCCTTTCATTAATTCAAGTTAATGGAATTTGCTCATTTGGCTTTCTATCCGGTGTGTTTAAACGGTGGAACAAAGAAACTTACGCATGAGTTATTCACATAAGATATTTAATTCAAATTAGAATATAATAATCTTTTTAAATTCAATATTTTTTTGTCGAAAGCAATTTAGATTGAAATAGAACAAAGCCCAGATACTGCAAAATAAAGCAAAATCCAGAAAGCAAGGAGCATGAGCACCTTAATCTCACACTTGTTTCACAGGAATGGCTTTGTCAAGAAAAATAATTAGAGGCCTCATACTTTATCAGGAATGAGCATATGTCGAAAATTCCTTCTCTATTGACTTCGGCATTGCTAGTTTGTGGTGTGCGCCTAAGGTAAGCTTTCTTTACACCATCATCGTACGTAAAAAAACGAAGAGAGGTTGAACAAACACAAATCTAATATTTGGAAGAGCAAATTTCTGTGATTCAACTAGACACCAGAGCTTATATGATCACCATTCAAGCGAAAGGCAGAGGACCTATATACAAATAGAGCAAAAGCGTATCGAATCCCCAAAAGCATATTTATTAAACTTTCATATTTAGCTCGAGAGAGAATAGTATTCACGTTATAATTAAATCGGGAGAGTTCAAACTGTCAAATGTAGAACAAGATTAAAAGAAGAAAGCTCCCAGATTTAAATCGGGAGAGAAGAAAAAATAATAAAAGGACCACTAAATACTAACAAAATCAACAAGAGAGAGGGGCAAGGGTGAAAACCTCTCCTCGTGATTGAAGGTCAAAGAAGAGAGATTGTTTCCATTCAATTTGCAAAAATGATTATCCATGTTTTTTTGATAATGTGAATTGCTATATCCCCATTTGAGTTGAATATCTTATCTTACATTAATAATACACGCATAACGTTACACCGCTCAAACTTATGGAATTAAAAGCTAAATCAACAAATTCTGTTATACAATATTCATATGATCTATGGAGCAAATTGAATATTTACTATAAATTTAAGGATGGCATTATTCATTAACTTAAAATTTATATATTATCTGTGCCATTATATATTTGACTATCGCAAATTAAAGTGTGTACGGCCCTTAACCACGAACCACCCAAATTATTCCACCTGTACAATGCAATGCACGCAAGGAACATCCAAACAGGCTGGACCACGAGAGCATTTCTCTTTCTCTCCCTCTCTCTCTCTCTTCACTTTTTTTTTTTTATGCTTTTTTAATCCGACGGATCTGGGCCGTTCTACCGTCCAACTCCGGATGAAAATAAAAATCGATTTTTTAAGACGCCAGCTCTCCCCAAGAGAAACGCGATGCCACAGTAGAATCGCCCCGTCTTTTCTCCTTTCTAATAGCCGTCCATCCGCTTCCTTCTTCTCTTGCACGTATCTGACACTCTCTCACGTTACGTTACGCTTCACATCAACGAAGTCCCCGAGAAAGCGAAGCAGATCGAGCAAATGGGTTTGAAGGTCGCCCTCCTCGAATTCTTCTCTCTTGTTTTATTTCCCTGCTTTTTTCTCAGTTGATGATCAGATCGTTCTTTCCTGTGTCGTTGTTGCGATTTGGAATCTGGGTGCTCTGGCTTGCGATGTGTTTGATTTACCCATTTCTCGGTGGGTCGTTCTTCATTTGGGTGCATCAGATCGGTGCTTTGTTGCGCTAAAGTTTGGTTTTTTAAGAGATCATATCTCAATGCTTTGACTTGCTGAGAAGCCCATGATGTGAAATTTTTTCTCTTTTCTTTTTTTGCTAATTTTTGGGTTTGATTTATCCTGGTTTTGTTCTTCTGGGTATCTGTTTTGTTTTCCATGCGATTAGTGATCTTTTCTTATCTGTGAATCTATAGCTTCTGTCTGATTGATTGTAAATAGCTGCTGCCAAAACTGCTCACTGAGCTCCTCTTTGTGCTTGGACACAGTGTCCTTGAATTGGCGTAGTTTTTAGTTAAGTTGTCTAGTTATGTTGGCTGATTTGCCTGGGCAAAGAAAACGAGGAAATTGAATTAAATTTTACTGGCTAGATTGGCCCTTTTCGTTTATCGCCTTTTCTACATGCAACATTTAAAGGCACATCCTATTGCTAAGGTGGAGCGGGATGATCCTTATGTATCAGTCTAGGCTCGTCCAGTGATGAATATGTACATTTTACACTTTCGAGATTTGCGTTCTTAAGCAACTGATCTCTTATATCTTCCCTCACGCTCTGTAAATTTCAAAGGGAAAGCTGTTTCGCGAGTAATATTGTGCACTGGCATCTCCTATCCATGTGTTGCTTAAGATACTATCCTTCCTCAAAATATCATGCGCTTTTATCTTTCTATTTTGTTGGTGACTGGATAGAACTTCCTCGGACGTTTGTTTTACTTTATTTCATTGATGTTGGTTTTCGAACTTCTTTAATCTACTTTGCAGACTTGTTAGTTGTTCTCTTCTTGCGTGCTTTTATAGAGCTTTGAGGATGTTGATGTGTACTTTTAGTGTTATCCTTGTTAGGGGGTCATGACTTACTTGGTTTACGCAGGAGGATTTCGAGGAACATGCTGAGAAAGCCAAGACCTTGCCGGAGAGCACAACCAATGAGAACAAGCTCATCCTCTATGGGCTCTTCAAGCAAGCCACAGTTGGACCGGTGAACACCAGTCAGTAACTCACCCCCATCTAATGGGTTTATGATTTGCAACTTGTCGCGCTTCAAAGCTTTGTTCCTCGACTAGGTCCATCTCCGAGATCACTAATGCCTGTTTCATGTAACTTGCAGGTCGCCCTGGAATGTTCAACATGAGGGATCGGGCGAAGTGGGATGCATGGAAGGCTGTTGAAGGTAGAAAAATAAAATAGTAGTTCTTGTCTTGCAACTTTCATTTTTTTGATGATTCGTGTCAGTCTTTGCCATTTCTGAGAGTGATCTTTTTGTTTGTTGGCAGGGAAATCGAAGGATGAAGCAATGAGTGATTACATCACGAAGGTGAAGCAGCTATTGGAAGAAGCTGCTGCCTCTGCTTGATGTCTGTGACTCTATCTTCCCTCTAAGGGCTTCATTGTTACTTTGTTTGAAACTCGTACTCTAAGAATTAAGTACACTATGTGATCACTCTCTTTGGTACTTTTCAAAATTTCATGTGTCCAAGCCAGTTTCATTATGTTCCTTGCACTTCACTTTTTTGTGTGTCTTGCCCTTAGCAAGTTCTCGAAAACGGAAGGTCTATTCTGAAATTTCTGATCCGCAACTGTGAGCTATGTTGTGGAATGTGATGGATGTGTTGCTTGGGATATAGTGTTAGTGATGGTGAATGATACATAAAAGATTTCGCTGACGCCACAAATTTAGAGTAAAGTGGTAGCGCAAATGTAGCTCCATGTTTGAACATGGTGAATGTTGCATGACAGATGGCTCCATGTTTGAATATGGTGAATCTCTCGTCGCCAGCGACACAGATTTAGAGCAAGTGATGGAGCAAATGTGACTCCATGTATGAATGTTTGGTTTGATTCATTCCAGTAGAATGACATTAGGAATGAGGCATAGCTTTATGGGCAAGAGATTTCAGGCTCTCTTTGTTTCATTTGATTAGGGAATGTGTTATTCACAATGGCAGAGTTTATAGCTGAAAGTATTTTCTCGGGAAGTGACTTTGCATGATGACATCGCTGGTTGCGTCATATCCTGCAGATGTTTTAATTGCTGGAAGGAAAGTTGGGAAGGTTGTTGGCAGATGATGAAAACTTTGATGATGGTTAGTTGTTGAATTCTTAAGTTTTCAATTCCTTGTGGACCACCGCGACGTGTTCGCTTGAAACCTCTTTGAGAGGATGTACCTTAATGTTCGCGTCCTAGGCTGTTTTGGAGGCTAATTAATGGCGGTAGGTGGTAAGGTCACGGCTCGGGAGCGCAAGCTATTAAACATAAGGATAGAAATGAATGATATCGCATCTTCTGGAAATGGACTTGTGATTGGGTTGGTAATTTCTGAAAGCGAGTCGCCTGGTGTGAAAGCAATCGTCATTTTCGCTTTGAAGTCACTCGGTATGAAAGCAATCGTCTTTTTCGCTTTGAAGGGACCAAGATAGTGTCAGGAAAAGACCCGGTTCGCGATGAGTGAGAGGAAAAGATTAGACTCTTGTGGAAGGCTTTATGTTCTGTACGTGTATAATCGTTAAAATAAGTTTCGAGCAGGCTTCTGAGAAGGCCGCACCCACAAGGTTATGTTTCTGAGTTCTCGTCGCGAGTGTAGCTCGAGGCATACTCACCACAAGCAGCCGACCACAATCTGAAAGAAACAGACACAAATCGCATTTACACAATAGATATTGGGCGGTCCATGGCACTTACATTCAGAGAGAGGCTCCTGAGAACTTCATTTGTTATGTTTAAGGGTGGTTAATGAGGGCAAGTTCACTTATATGTGATCGATGACTGTATATGACCTAATGCTGCAAAAAGTTCCTTTGTAAATTCCTGAAAGTGGTTACTTGTAAATTGAACTCACAGTAAGCAGAGACTACAGACGACTTTGATTTTATTTCAATGAGACCAGGAACATTTACAAGGGGAAATTACACATTGTGGCCTCCAAGCCACTTGCTTTTCTTGCCCAAAGCAGGCTCCTCCAAGCACAAAGATTGACATGACATGACAAACATGAGCAGGCAAGTTCGCCCATCCTTTTTTCTGCAGAACTTTCACTCTCCCTAAGGTTTTTCACATTGGCAACTCACATCAAGCGAGCTAAGCAGGCAGGACTTGTTGCTCACTAGCATCCAGTTTCTTGGTCTTTTCCACCTCGAGGAGATACAATCTTTCCGCTTCTGGTATCGCCGATATGACCGACTGTAACTTGACGTTGAGTTCTTGGATCTTTTCCATGAGCCGGTCGTTTGTGAACATGCCGACGCAGACACTCTGGATAGTCTGCCAGCTCTCCATCACTGGCAGAGCAATGATAACTGCAGAGCCGATGGTTCCCCAAGCAATCGCAATGACCGCCCAGAATGTAAAATACCCATTACTGAATTCCCCTGCAAACAAGCAAAGCAGCAGGAAAGTTTCAGAAAAAGCGGACAAAATGTTGTGCGCAATATGTTAGGCAGTCCAAGGCCTTAGGAATTTAACTTACTTGCTGGGAGCGAGAGAACTGGCCACAACACGACGATGACGACAGTGAAACCGATGCCCCATCTCACGATCCATGCCTTCGCCCTATTCAGCTTCTCTTCCTTGAACTCCTCTGACGGCAGGTCGGTCTTATCTTTTTCAACCATCGTGATCTCTTTGGTAGTTTCCCAATCATAGTTTTGAGGCCACAGGAAGCTACAGATGGCGTGGATGGCCCCGCCAGTAAGAATTGAGACGAGATTCCCCGTGAGCATTGGCGCATTCCTCCCAGTGGTTTCCAGGTTCACCCGGCCATACTCAACGCTTGTGACCACCAACCAAGTTATGATTCCCAGGATGCACCCAGAGATTGTTCCGAGAATTGCGCCGAACGCGTTTGCCTTCCTCCAGAGGAGCATGAATGCGATGGGAAGGACAGCCGAGCCAACAATCACTCCCATTGCGAGGTACATCCAGCCCAGGGAAACTCCAGCCTTGTTCAAGATCACCGCAAGCACTCCCATGAAGCAACCGAACCCGAGGATGATGCTCCTTGAAACTCGGAGGATTTTCTTTCCACTTGCGTTTGGATTGATGTAAGTGCGGTAGATGTCATATGTGCATAATGAAGACACTGCTATTAGTTCGGAGGACCCGGCGGACGTCACAGCCCTGACACATAAGAACGGAGCAATTTTAAGTTCGCTATTTGATCTTAGTTCGATGCTGAAGTACCATCATTTTTGCCCGACAAATGTGAATCAAATAATAAAATCGTCCTGTTTCATTTGTGTCTCTTACAGTAGACAGATGCAGAACTTACATGAAGAGCATAGTGAGAAGGAGGACAGCTCCTCCTTTCCCCATCAAAGCAATAGCTGTAGCTGGAGGAACAAGTCCATGGCTTGCTTCACTAGCTGTAATCGGCAAATCGAGCGCAAGTGCTCCTAGACCAAGGGAGGTGGCCAGTGAGAATGGCACAGCGAACCACACTAGTCCGCCTAACAAATAGCCCTTGTGTGTCGATGAGGGTCTCGCGGCTATGGCGCTCACCCAGTATCCCTGCAATGTTTCAGTCAAAACATGGCATCGAAATTAATGTGAGGGAAGAAATTATGCCCGCATATGGATGAACAGATCATTCTCGGTGACGAAACCTTACGTTGTCCACAAAAACTGTACCAAAGTTGCCGACAATATTGATGATACCGAACACAAGCCCTCCGGAGCTTAACATGGTCAAATAAGATCCGCCATAGTTCCCACCAACAGGACCACAAGATTGCCCGCTGTGCGATATTGGCTCCTGACAGTATCTTGATTTGCTCGCTACCTCCAAGAGATGTCTGTAAACCACGCTGGGGCTACCGAGCTCGCTGCTTGCCATGTATACTAAGTAGACAAAGATTACTAAAACCACGTGCACTACAAGAGAAATCATCAGCCAATTAGCACCTGTGTTCCAAATCAGGAGAGATTACATGAAATTTCAAAATTTTTTGGCAAAGTACCTATAACAGAATGTATATAGCTCGCTAAGAAGGTGGCTTTTAGGCCTCCAGCCAAAGTGTAGACGATCACTCCGAGGGGGATCAAGAAGCTAGCAGCATATATGTTCATTCCAGTCAGAGCATTTACGACTGCAGAGCCACCGAGAAGCAACATCGCGGTGACGATTATGTTCGTCATGAAGCAGAAGACAAGGAAAACAATATGTGCAGCAGTTCCCCAACTGAAATTCGAGCTTACTTAATTAGCATGAGAGACTTTGTCTCGACACGAGTTAAACCAAAAAATAAAAGTGTAACGTCTTGGACCAGGTGATACATACCGAGCTTGCACGATTTCACAGACAGTGTGGGCGTGAGGAGCTTTTCTTTTGATCTCTATAGCCATTATACCAAACAAGAGTACCTATTTGCAAGCACTTAGGAACTCAGGAGCGAGAACTCCAATGTCTATTTTCTCTCGAAAGTTAAAAGTCAATGAACACAAAGGAGCAATCGGATGGAAGTTGCGCGTACCTGGATCGTGGCACCACTTGCATACCAGAACGGCCCGCTAACTCCATATTCCCAGGCGACATTGGAGCTTTGCAAGATTGTAGCGGCCCAGGTCCACTTCAAGAGTTCAAACCGAGAAATATAAGTTGTCAGCTGGAATTCTGTCCAATCTGCCTAGCTAACAATGCAGAAGAAATACCTGAGAAACGATCACACTGGCTATTAGTCCAGTTTTGACATTCCTTCCTGCAGTGTTAAACCATTCAGAAGTGTGGCGCGATCCGACATAACGCTTCTCCAGCCAGACCTGGCATCACAGGAAATTACTATTCAGCAATCAGAATCACAATTAAGATTCCGAACCGTGCCGACGATTCATTCGATTTTGTGAGGATAAGAATGAGCAGCTAGCGCCAGTCTGGGATGCTAGAGATGTAGAAATGCAGTTTTCCAACTAGAATGTGATAGCAAAGACAATTATACGTTCTCTCGAAGATGAGAATATTTGCTCTCTTATATTTATGTTTGAAATGATATATCTGCTAAGTAAATGCAAAGAGGACTCCACTATAGTTGTTCAGCCGTGTTACAGAAGCAAGATACTCTTTTCTCAACACAAACAAAATGAAAGGAGCAAGGCACTCCTACTGATTAAATTGATTGACTAGTATCTCATGAATATTGGATAGTGAATACAGGCTTGCCTGCACAATTTTCATATAGTCAATCGATGGTATGGAATAGACCTGATTGCACTGATATTAAATCGGAACATACAGCTATTCACTAAAGGACTTATCATTGTTCATGATATTGACCGAATTTTCGAAGTAAAATGATGAGTACTCCCATAACCTTGGAAAGAAAATCGACAAGAAAAGAGAAATATGTGATACATCTAAGACGCTGCTTGATCATCGGGTTAGATGGGATCATCAGATTATCAAGAGACTGCAGATTTCAAACTCTCCTTACAAATCTGAGGTTATCTGCATATAGTAACAATTCTATGTCAAAGTGTGCGACAAGTTCTTCAAAGATCAACTTAAGGTCCTTCATCAAGCAACCAATGAAAACAATGGATCATAACAATCCACACTTAATGAAAACCTTGTTATGAAACGCAGGAAATCATTAATTAGTGCCACAGAAAATTCTAGTCCCACAACGGAAGAAAGAGCCACAGAGCTTTTTACGGCACAGTAATAGCAAATAAAAGCAGTATGTACTTTGCCTGAATTTTATATCTTATCATGCGTACCAAATAGTCAAAATTGGAACAACCTCGTCATCAGTGAAGAGAAATGCTTTCTTCCAACCAAAAATGCCATGATTCTTGGATTCACACGAAAAATAGAGACCGAAAACAAGAAAAGAAGTAGCGCACGCAAGAGGAAAAGGGTGAATGAGTTGTGGAACAAGTACCAGGAAAGAGGTGAAGACAGCAAAAAAAGCACCAAACCCAAGAACGACTGAATACCCAACACCCTGATTGAGAACAGCTTGGCCTCCAAAGAAGCTGCTCTGCCTCACACAGCTTCCTCCATCCGCAGACACATGGTAGTACTTCCCGCCGAATCCTAACGGAGGACACTGCGTCAAAGAACTAGTGGCCATCCAGAATGATGGTGCAGAAGAAGATGCAGGACGAGGAGGAGGAGGAGACAACAAGACACTGTGTTCAGTAATACGGCATGAACTGATGAATCACATCTTATTTATAAGGGACCTCTAAGGCTGACATCTTCCAAGCAGAGATTTGGAGAGAGTACGGATTTACAGAGGGTCGTGTTTGTTTTCGGTTCCTTGTTGCTCTCGCTCACAACCAAATGCCCGATAGTATCTGAAAGTCAAACAAAGGGCATCTCTCTCAGAGACCGGGAATCTCCACCTATCATCACCCTCTCTGACCCACCATCATCTTCTCTCAAACTCATCACACTAAATTCAGGAAACTTGGTTAGATTCAAACATCACTGCTGTAAAAGGAAACTGAATTTCTTAGATAATGTTGATTGACCCACATGAACGTAAATTGAAAGGAGGATTTTGTTAGCATAACAGTTTTCAGGCTACTGTTAAAATGGCCGTATGATATGAACCACAAATTCTAAAATGAGTAAACTTCACAATAATTTTTAATAATATATTATTTATTTTTAACCCAAAACAGGCTGTTATTCTCATGATAAATTAAGGACGGTCTAATTTTTGGAAACAAAAGAAAAGGAATGATTTAACCAGCATAATGAATTGTCCATAAATCTGAGCAAACAAAGTGATCCACCTTACTAGTCTTACTTTCACTCTTCATCAACGATAAAGGTAATAAACACTCTTGATTACTTCTAGTGATTTGAATCAATTTTCATTGCTTCTCTATTTCTCCCTTTGAATTTCTTCTACTCACGCGAAGGTTGAAAAGTTAACCAATTATTTTCTTTTCACTTGTTCCATCTAAGCTTTATTTTGATCATCTCTTTTCTTTTTTATGGTCATTGGACTATCCACATCATAATTTATTGACCAAAAAAGTGCATGTGAATCTTCGTCAGCCAATAAAAACTCCAGGATTAGAGTAGTTTGCAAAAGCACTGTGCATGTCAATGCCATCAATGAAAAAACGCATAGAAAATCTTTTTACAATAATGTTTTTCTATAGTAAAATTCATATAGTAAATTTAATAATCTCGTCCTTTTAAGCTTGACGTCATTGACAGATACAAACAAGAAATATTTATGCATTCTAGGGGTGTCATTGGCCCACTTGCACGACTTTGTTTGCCTCTCGCCATCTTGACAAGTCTCGCTTGGCATGATCTGTTTGACTTTTTCACATCTTGAGGTAATAAAATTAGCGGCTAATCATTCAACGAGAGACTCAAAATTATTGAGAAATTGATTTGTACGCGACATAGATACAGTAATGAGCTTATACAAGCTCTTATCAGTATTCTCTGCGATATATAATGAGCATATACACTTCCTGTTAAAAAAAAAATAAGAAGCAAGGATAAAATGTTGCTGTATTGCGTGGCCAAGAGAAAGAGAAAGAAATTCAGTTGCATTGAAGTATACGAGAGGGGAAAACTTTCTTGTATGGATCTTTGACTAGCCCACGCGGAGGCGGCGAACGGTGGAGTACGACGTCCCTAAGGCTCATTCACATGGGCACTTTGCTCTGCCATAAAGGCCGTCTCTTGGCCATTATTTTTGTAAACGATGAAGTTATCCAGCTGACTTTTGCTAATCCTGGCTCTGTTCTACTAATCTTCAGTTCAACTCTCTAAACTATCCATTGAATATTTCCCAATCTGTATTGCAGAGCAAGTTCTTCCTTATCTTTGACAGCTTGAATCCCCATCCTCCGACAATTATGTATTTTTTTGCCTTTGTTCATTTTTCATTGAGAACGGGTGGAGTTTTCGCATTTTAATAGTTCGATTTGGCTCGAATTTGAAACTTCGAATGGAACTTCACATTTCAAATTTGGGAACTATAGGAGAGCTCATATATTTCGATTGGGAGATCTAAGGTTACCTTGCAAAATTGGTCTGTGGTGAACACATACTCTTGGACAACTTCTGTTAACATGTCCAATCATAGCGTCGACAAATTAGTAATTGAGTGTAGTATATATACTAGGTGGGAGCACTGATTCCAGGAGGGTGAGTTTCAGATTCCAAATATTGGGAACCAGTCTGAACAAGTTATGTTTCAAGTTCCAGGTCTGGAACCTACTTAACTTGGAATCACTCATCCCTAACTTGCACAACTTTCATACTCGTCTAACGGAAGTTCTTGCACTTCAGGAGGATGCTTATTTGTCCTACTATATCAAAAATTACAATTGTTTTCCCAGCTAAATGGTGTGCTTTGCAACTTCTAGCGGCGTCCAATCTATCTCCAACTTGGTGAATGCTAACACATCAGACAAACTTTTCGAGTACAAGCATTATTTGATCGCCACCTCCCTCAAGCCATTGGCGGCTCTCAACACTCCATAATAACATAGCTGAAGATGCCGTATTTTTTTCATCTTTTATAGATTGTTGCTTTGGTAGATAGGAATTTCAATTGTTGTTTATCTTACCTTACCAAAAAAAACATTTCAATTGTTGTTTTAACTTTCATTTTGCTCGACTAAGAGATGAGTTGGACACTTCCCAATTATTTTATAACCCCTCCACTCCAAGTAACGGCAAGCCCTAAGAAGATTCCAAGCTTTTGATGTTCACATTATCTTATGGCAAAGTCATAATCATCTCTATGACCGTCTTCTAACAAAAGCCACTCATTCAAGTGGTCAACAGCGAAGCCGGATGACCTCCTCGAAGTATCCTCACATGTCTTCTTAATCCCACCATAAATTAAGGATTAGAAATAATAATCACTACCTAATCAATCAGGTGCCCAATAATATCTTCATATTGATTTAAGATTGCTAGAATGTCCAACGCAAAGACTTAAACTTATAGGTAAAGGAAAATCACATGTATCTAAAGAGCATATAAGACCCACAATATATCAACGCCCCCTCTCACATGCCAACTGGATTGGGACCGAATTTGACTGATGGGGGTGGACGCACATATGCTAAATGGATAGGATTGACTTTGATATCATATTAGAAAGTTTAACCCAAAAGCTTAAGTTTATCCACTGTGACGGCCTAGGCAGCAGTGCGCAGGGAGAAGGGATGGCGGTGTGTTTGCACCTCAGTCCTCGGACGTGCACAAGGAAGGGGAGAGCCTCTCTAATCCCACATCGCCTAAGGAGGAGTCTTGGACTGTCTTATAAGGTTTAGGGTTCTATATCTATGTAACGCATTTTAAATCCGCGAGAATCAGTGGACCAAGAGTTGACAATATTACACAATGTAAACCCAAGGCGTTACAAGTGGTATCAGAGCTGACTCTTGACCATGTGTGGGGCCACAACGAGGGTGCTGTGCCCATAAGGGGTGAAAAGTGCAACGGCCCAGGTGACAGTACGCGGGGAAAAGGGATGGCGATGTGTCCGCAACTTGGTCCTTGGACGTCCGCAGGAAAGGGAAGAGCCTCTCTAGTCCCACATCGCCTAGGAGGGAAGTCTTGAACTGGCTTATAAGACTTAGGGTTCTATATCTGTGTAACGCGTTTTAAAGCCGTGAGGGTCAGTGGCTTCAAAGCAGACAATATTACACAATATAGATCCGGAGCGTTACATCCACATAAAAAACATATAATACTCATTATCAAGCGATAAGGCTTGCGTGGCTTCGTTCGTTTTCATCATTTTGACAAGTCGCGCTTGGCATGATCTATTGGACTTTTACACGTCTTGCGCTAATAAATTAGCGACCAATTATTCAACAAGTGATTAAAAGTTGCTGAAAATTCATTTGTACAGTACATAGATAACGTAATAACCTTATACAAGCTCTAGCTTATTAGTATTCTCAGTGACGTGCAATCCAAAGCTACATTGCCAATGAGTTTCTTGAACTGAAAAGCTTTTGGCTTTTGCTTGTGCTTAATTAGTTGTTGAGGATATTTACATGATTACATCCATGGACCATTAGTTTGCAAATTAATCTTACATATTAGTACTAATTCTATGACATATGTCAAAACTGTTCATATATGTTGTCTTTTTGTATGGATATGTAACATTTATTTGACGCGTGATAGATAAAAGAGCTTGGATTGAATCTTGAAAGTTACTGAGAGCTCTTGTTAATTAGCGTGTCTCCTTAGGGAAGATCAAGATTCTCGTACTTCGATTTTCGTTTCTTTCTTTTGGCCAACGGCGACTAATCATTACGAACTAGCTTGTACATGTTAGGACAAGTCGCGTACTTGTGCGTGCACGCACGGTTGTGTCGCGAGAGAGATCGGGGAGAGCATAAGCAGGAGTTGACAATAATACTTTGCTGATTCACCTTCTTCCATGTCCTGATCTAATCAAGAATCTCCATCACGCTTATAAAACTAGTTCTGTACAAGAGAGAAACTGTAAGCAAAAACTTGGAAAACCCAGTTAAAATAATTAGTGATCGATTCACTTCTTTCATTTCTTGATTTTTCTAGGCACGCTTCTGCAACATGATCCGGAGAAAAGAATTCCCAGTTGCTTCTGCTGCTGACGAGAGGGGAAAGCTTCTTGTATGGATCTTTGACCGGCCAGCAAGGAAGCGGCGAGCAGTAGGGTACATTGTCCCCGAGGCTTCATTCGCAAGGGCTCTTTGCTCTGTCCTGAAGACCGTCTTTGGCCATTATATTGGAAGGCAATTCTGACTGTTGTGATACCTGGCTCTGTTATTATAATCTTCAATTCAACTCTTTAAGCTGTCCATTGAATAGTCCCAGCTTCTGTTACTGAACAAGTTCTTCCTCATCATTGACAACTTGAACCCCCATCGCGCGACATCTAGTTTATGCTTTTCTTCGTCATTCATTGACATCGGGTGGGGTTTTCGTAGTTCAATTTGGCTCGAATTTGGAACTTCCAGTGTAACTGGACATTTTGAATTTGTGAACTTGCCATTGTACAACTTCTGCTGAGGTTTCCAATCGAAATGTCCTATATCGTGTCATCGACAAATTATTACATGATTGTGGTATGTCTACTAAACTGAGTGGATCACGAACACAAACTATCAATAGCTCTGGGTCCATGTGAGTCTCATCAAGAGGTAATGGACGGGCGCATAGGAGCTGAGAGGTAAATGAGCGGGCTTGGACTTGGGCAACGTTCTTACATGGGTAAGCCCGAAACCTCCAACTCTACGGGCTCAAGCCCAGCTCGAGAGTTTTTGTGTACATTCCATCTTATAGATAGGCTTGCGCAACAAATTAGGCCTGACCTTCCGGCCCAATTCAGCCGAGGTGTACCCGGTGCTCATCCTTTGTTCCACTAAATATGATGATCCATATTCCATTTAATACACGCAAGCACTGTATTCACGAAATAATTTCTCAACAGCCTCACTGAATTCCTTCAGAAATCTTGTTGGAAGTTGGTTGCATGAGGTACTATATTCACAGTTATACCGATGAATTTGAAGTGTAGAGGCTAATTTCACATCTTGAGATAGGATATCCCAATAATATATTATAGATATATCTTGTTTCGTGGAAGGACAATTTAAGAAACTTTTGTAGTGAAAAAAAAAAAAAAGAGCATGTCGGGTAATACTTTTCTCTATTACGGCCCATGCCTAAGACTACTTTTTCCTGTCACGTGTTTTCCTCCGTCTTGTTATAGGAGATTTCTTCCAATTGTTACTTTGACCGGCGGAGTACAAACATGGACCATCATTTACATTTAATTTTAGTCAAGTTTGCATGCGGCCGATATTCATGTTTACAATCCACCAATCACAAAGGCTCGGAGCAAAATATGGCATTTTTTTTTTGGTTGGGAGAGCCCCAATTGTGTCAAGGACTAAACTCAGCCTGTTGGGAAGACCATTGGCATTTTTCCACATACGCGACGTCGTTTCTATCCCCCTCCACTCCAACGAACGGCAAGTCCTAAGATGGTTCCAAGCTTTTTGTCTGTTCACATCATCTTATGGTCAAGCTATATGATCAACACTATGTTCACATTATCTTTAATGGCAAGTCCTCAGGATGCTTTTCAACGTTCACATTCAAGCGGGCCGAAAGCGAGGCAGGTTGACCTACTCGCAGAAGCTTCCTCGCATGTCCTCCTGTTCCTAATCCCACCATAAATTAAGAGTTCAAACTACTAACCACTGCTCAATCATTCACGTTCCTACTACAAATGCGGATAAAAATTATGATGTCATTGAACGGATGGAATCGTGGGGAAACGTTATAAAAATCGCCCAACAATTTTTTCTTGGGATTACGTAGAAACCCAGCTTCATGAAATTTAGAATTACTTCAAGATTGTTATGGAGAGATGACAATTATATTATTGCTCGGTTATTATTATGCCAGAAGATGAACCGTGTAACTTTTCTTTCTCTCTTTCTCTATCTATGATCAATTTCGAGATACAAGGTCCCAATGAGTTTAGAGAAGCAAAATCCTAAACAAATCGATATACGCCAATAGCTTGAGCGGAAAAGCTGTCTATGCAAAACTCTTTCTCATGAGAAAAACAAATAAAAAAGAAAAATACAAGATTTCAAAGGGTGATAAAAAGTGCACTACCCCATAAAGTTACGAAATTCTCGATAAATATATTTGGTTTTTCCCTAAGTTAAATTATGACATCACGCCACCAACAAAAGCAATCGCAATTCTTTGTATTTTCTTTTATTATTTCAAAGTTCTAATTGCATTTGCAAACTCCCAAACTATAAAGCACTCCCTATTTTCTCCTCAAGAATGCATAATTTTCTCGGGGTCAACTCTCTCCACCTGTCAACACAAACGTTCCAGGAACTCCGCAGGATTTCGTGTCAAAGCAGGACTCGAACTATTCAAACCCTCTGCGCTTTCCTTCGACGTTCGCAGGTGCGAACACAATCATTTGGAGCCGTAGAACACCTGCAAATGCCCTCTCGTATAAATGCACGCCTCCCATGGACTCAGGAATTCATAGTCAGACCCACCGCAGAAAGAAAAGACCAGAAACATTTCGACACACGACCAACCCATCTTCAACAGCTCTCTCTCTCTCTCTCTCTCTCTCTCCCATCATCTGCATTGAATATCGCCGTTTCTCTGAAGTCCTGCACCTGATGAACCCCAGTGCCGCAACCAAAATGTCCGGGCTGTTGCTCGGGCAGCTCGGCCAGAGGGTGCTCTCTACGTCGGCCTGCCGGGGCCTGGTGGCCGAGGCGTCGGCTAATTTGAGGCATGCCGGTCAAGTCGGCGGGGTCCGATACAAGAGCAGCCTGGCCACTGATGCCGCACAGGAGGAGAAGGGTGAGAACACCAAGGCCTTTTCTAGCTACTGGGGGGTCGCTCCGCCTAAGATCACCAAAGAGGACGGTTCGGCCTGGAAATGGAATTGCTTCAGGGTATGCACACAATCACAAAAGCCCCCGTCAATTGTTGCATAAGAACATGTCCTTTCTCGAGTTTGATGGAACTTTGTGTGGTTGGCTGTTGGTCAGATTTCTGTGTTCTAGTTCTTATCTGGGTCAACGCGTGATTGATATGTTTATCTTCTTCTTCTTTTCGTGGACAGCCATGGGAGGCTTACACGGCAGATGTTTCTATTGATGTGGAGAAGCACCACAAACCAAACAATCTGATGGACAAGTTTGCTTACTGGACAGTTCAAACTCTCAAAGTCCCCGTTGGGCTCTTCTTTCAGGTTAGCACTTCTTGGCCTGCCTTTCCCAACTCTGACTGCTTAGGAAATCTTTCAGAAGAACAATTTGAGCACCGGACGCGTAAATTCGGCGAACCTGTCAATATCTCTTGCAATATTAGCTCAAACTGCTCGCAACAGTGCTCATTCACATGACTGAAATCTCAATTGAACCGCTCCACTAGTACAGTGAAAAATTTAGATACTTAAGCTGCATGAATTATGTTTGTGAAGCTTCTGTCGAACAAAAAAGGGGTCCTAGTCTAAATTTCTTTGACGTTTTGTTTTCCTAATTCTGAGTGAATGCGATCTTCTGCAGAGGCGGCACATGTGCCACGCGATGCTGCTGGAGACAGTAGCGGCTGTGCCAGGCATGGTCGGCGGGATGCTCCTGCATTGCAAGTCCCTCCGGCGGTTCGAGCACAGCGGCGGGTGGATCAAGGCTCTCCTGGAGGAGGCGGAGAACGAGCGGATGCACCTCATGACCTTCTGCGAGATCGCGCAGCCAGCATGGTACGAGCGCGCAATCGTGTTCGCCGTCCAAGGCGTCTTCTTCAACGCCTACTTCTTGGCCTACGTCGTCTCTCCGAAGCTGGCGCACAGGATTGTTGGGTACCTGGAGGAAGAGGCAGTGATCTCTTACACCGAGTTCCTCAAGGACTTGGACAACGGCAGTTTCGAGAATAGTCCGGCACCGGCGATCGCCATCGATTACTGGAGGTTGCCCCCAGACTCGACACTGAGGGACGTGATCGTGGTGATCAGAGCCGACGAGGCTCATCACCGGGACCTTAACCACTATGCATCGGTAAGACCTAATCTTGCTCAATTGGCATGTCTTTCGGACATGTGCATTATATGAATTCCAATGAGCAACCTAGTTTTAGTCCCGGCACATAATCGCAAAACATCAATTTTATGGTTTAAACATGTGAAGGGACCGTAATACGAGACAACATATTCAATAGTTATTACACGTTACATCATCAGCTAACATGGTGTAACGTCATCGATTATAACATTGACAAATGCGAAATGATCAGCCATCCGCTTTCATCGTGACTTTTAAGAACATGTTTTGTTGTGGTTTTCACTTGCACATCATATTATATCATAATTCTTATGAGATTGTTGTTTTGAGACTTATAGAAGAGTTTATTAATTGAATTTTTCAGGACATACAATGCCAAGGACTTGAGCTGAAGGAGGCCCCTGCTCCAATAGGATATCATTGATTCATTTATTATATATTTATATGAGAAATTCCATTAATTTAGTGGGGACTATTATCCATAACGATTTGTTATCATGTAATCTCTAAATGTAAAAAAAAAAAAAGATTTAATCTTACGTATCAAATGGAAGCACGTATGTATTAAAGCCTTTTAAGCACCTGATCAGTCTTATCCAATCTCATCGATTGAGCCGTTGATTAAGTCCGGATCTAATGTCATTCTAACCATTGATTAAAGATAACTATATGGTTTTGGGATGAGAAAATTATCAAAAAAATCTTAAACCTATAATTCAATCGTAAGCTTTTTTTTCAATTGAGTCATAAATATTTTGCATTTATGTCAATTCAATTCATCTAGACAATTTTCACCGGAGATAGCTGACATGACGCAAGCCATCCTACGTAGCACAACCGGCACTGACACAAACAAATTTTAATATTTTTGAAATGTTTTTTTCCGTTTTTTTTTTCTTTTCTTTCTTTTTCTTTTATTTTCCCTTCCTTCTTCTTCTAGCCGGTCGCAGGACCTTGACGATCGGCCAAAGATGAGACTAGGTGACCAACTAGAGGAAGAAGGAAGGGAAGAAAAAAAAAGAAAGAGAAAGAAAAAAAACTAAAAAAATCGAAAAAAACATTATAATATTATTCAAAATTGCTCACATCCACGTCAACCGCGCCATGTAAGACAGCGGGCGACCATGTCAGTGACTTCATATCAAAATTGACCAAATGGACTAAATTATTCACAAAAATATTATTATATTATTTAAAAGAAAAAATTTAAAAAAATATAAAAAATGTTATAATACTATTCAAAATTGTTCATATCAGCATTGACCACGCCACGTAGGACAGTTGGTGTCAATGTCAGCAACTTCCTATCAAAATTAGCCGAATAGACTAAATTAACATAAATGCTAAAGGTTGAAGATTCAATTGACAAAAAAAATTAGATTTAAAATTGCATTGGTATAATTGTAACAAGTTTAAGACTTTTTTCTAGAATTTTCCTGATTTGGGATCCAATTGATATGATCGATGTTCATGAGAATTGAGAAATGCCTTTTAACGAAAATACAAAAGGAGCTCAAATTCTCCAGTGAGTGGGTCTTTGAAGCCGTACACGAATTCATGTACACATTCATGTACGTTCATGTAGTACGTTCATGTAGTACATTCATGTACTTCGGCATATTTTCATGAAGGTTTCCTGACAGCTCCAAAGTTCTGTCAAACGTTGGCTCTTCCCCCTAAGATTTTAAAAATGAAAATATATTTTAAATATTGTAGAGTGTTTTTCTCAAAAAAGATAGCTCCCGTCTTTTAAAAGAAAAGAACGAACGAAATATGTTTTTGGCACTGCTTATAAAGAACATCGTATGACTGCTTATAAAAAGAACTAATAATTAGAATGTTACATGATGAAATGGCACGAATTCTCGATCCAAGTTCTAGTGCTCCTGAAATGGTCCAATCTCCGAATTCGACAAGGTCAAGTCTCGTGTAATCGATGATGGGTATAAATGGTCAAGGTTAACTTTTCCTCTAGTTGAGATGTTCAAATTTTTTTGTTAGTTAATCAAATACTAGTGTCCTGCGCCACACGTGGGTGTGACCGTTGATGGGATACATAGGAATAGAAATAAATCGTTAATTGGAAAAAAAAATTTGAGTTTAATTTAGTTGAGTGGGCATAATGAGTATTTGCTCATCAATTTTCGGGTTTAATATATATTCCCGTTAAGAGAATATTCAACCCAAAAGAATCACTTACATTAACAACTGTTTCATATTTTAATTTGTTTTATATTCTTGGTTAAACGATGGAGACGTTGATCGCAACTAAGCGCGAAATGTAAGCGCTTACGTGATCGCGGCCAATGAGGAGCGGGATTCTTGGAGGGGCCACGAGGAAAAGTTGGACACGTCCATCGTTCCCGGACCGCAATCCTTACTTGATCAATTCCCACGACGCTGCCTCTTCAATTTTTTATTATATTTTTTCTGTGGTCGAGAGCCTCTTCGATTGGTTAACTCTCAATTAATCACCCTAATTAAAAGGTGAGCCCGTGATAGCTCTCCTCCTGGGAAAGTTTGACCCAGCATTCCTCAAATTGCCTTTTTGGAAACTTCGAATCCGCTGTCAATTACGGAAATGCCCATGGAGTACAAGGAAACGGCACATGCACTAGGGGTGACCGGACTGGATTGGCAAACTCCGGGCTCCTAAAATTAGGAACCAGTGATTGTTGATCGGGTTTACAGTTCCAAATGTGGACCAAACTGCCAAGACTGGTTTGATCATATTTTATCGCATCTTTAGTGTCTCTCCAATTGATTAAATATCCCAAATATATATATATAAAAAAAAGGGGAGCTTAGACTGTGCAACGACACTTGAAGTCTTGCAAATAATAGGAAAAAGAAAGAAAAAAAGGAGATATCACCATTCGTTCCTGAACCCACCTAGGAATCAAAACGAACAAGTCGGTTCGATCCGGTCCAGTTTCAGGAGTAGGCAAGCAGATTCAATTTCAGGGTGAGTTGATACGAAATTCCTGATTTCACAAATCGAGAATTAACCCTCCTTCTAATTCAATTTCAAATTTTAGGGTGAGTTGATACGAATCACCCCTTCTGCCGTTAAATGAGAATTCATTGCTGCGAGATAGTGCCAACGTTTTAAAGGAGGGCGTTTTTTCCTACCAAAAAAGAAGAAGGGCATTTTGGTCAGAACCCAATATTTTCCATGTAAATCGAATTTCGAACGGTCCCGAAGAAAGTCGCCTCGCTGTCTGCCTTGCTCCCCAAGTAGCGTCGTTATCATCGAACCTTCCTCCCCTCCCGTGCCCCAGAATCGGCAACTTCCAGTTGTCGGGGGCCAATCCCCGACCGACACGCGTCGCCTCCTAGCCCCGTCCACGTAGGCGGGCCCACCGTCATCCCCAGCTCACGCCTCCGTCAGTTCGAGGCGGCGGCAGCAGCGAAGCAACGCGAGCCTGTCTCGCCCTCGTTTATTTACGAAAATACCCCCGGAGCCGTCGCTACATAAAGAAACCGTCCTCCTAAAACCTCCCCCTCACGTACGTGAAGCCATAAACCCCACGACCAACGCCAACGCAAAACGAACCCGACACTCCTCCCATAACCCTCGGGCGCGCAGAGACGATCGGTTTTCCCTCCTCCTTCCTTCGCAGACCGGAGCGGCCACGGCCACGGCGACGATGATGATCGGACGACACCACGGGAGCAAGCTCGCCGGCGCCACCCTGGCTGCGCTGGGCCAGAGGGCGTTCGCGACGGCCTCCGTCGCCCGCGGCCTCTCCGCCGGCGGGTCCGCGGCTGCGGGGGCGAAGCATCTCTGCTCCGGCCCCGCCCGCGGAGCGGCGACCGCCTGGCTCAGGGCTCCGGCGATCGGGCTGCGCCACGAGAGCACCCTGGCTCTCGGGGAGAAAGAGGCGCGGCAGCAGCCGGCGGAGGACAAGCGCGGCGTCGCTAGTTCCGACGGAGCGAGCCGGGGCGAGAAGGCCATCGCGAGTTACTGGGGCGTGGAGCCTTCAAAAGTCACCAAGGGCGACGGTACTGAGTGGAGGTGGACTTGCTTTAGGGTAACGTGCAATTTTTTTTCTTCCTGCCCTGTTTGCGTTTGAGTCTGCTTTTTGGAGGAGATGTTTGTTTGCTTCGGTTGCTGATGCGTGTATTGACGGGTGGGGCGGTGGATGAAGCCGTCGGAGACGTACAAGGCGGACCTGTCGATAGATCTGAAGAGGCACCACGCTCCGCTGACGTTCCTGGACAAGTTGGCCTTCTGGACGGTCAAGGCCATGAGATACCCCACCGACATATTCTTCCAGGTACGTCCTCGTGTCCCCGTTGATTTAGGGCTGGATAGGGATGTGATCCGGCAAACTTTAGCTCATGTGGCGGGTGGACGCCTAGTTCTCCACCTGATTCTAAAGCCGTATGGGATCGGAAAGTTGTGTTATTGGCGGATCTATGCGTACACCAGGCCTAGGCATGTTCGAGATCTATTAGAATATTTGACTTAGAACACGCGATTGCATGATGTTGGTGTTCCATTGAGCATGGACTAGTCAATGTTTTATGTGGGCTTATGCCTGTGGAGACAAAAGGAATCAGGGTTATTAAGTTGCTGTTTGACATGGACAGAGATTTCTTGGACAACAAGTTTTGGAGTGCGTTTGAATGGCTGATTGTGATTTCAGCCTTTACTTTTCTTTTTCTTTATTGTTTTTTGAGGGGGGTTTGTATTTTTCTTCTAGCTTTTAAGATTTAATTTTTATTTTAATAAAACACCTCAAATGTTTATAAGAGTCATGTCAAGTTGATGTTGGACCTTTCTTTATTAAATATCAAAGTATTTGTTTATATTTTTTGACATTGTATATATGCATTCAAAATACGAGTTCATGCATCTAATTGGTAATTAGGGGGAGAATGTCTTCTTTCCAGCCACTGTCCATCGTCGGAGCTGGACTTTCTTTCATGTTAGATTGTAAATTTGATATTTAAGGGCGTAAGAGGCTAAACACACGCGATTCACTCCAAGAGTTTGACATGAACATTTATTTATTTCTTGTAAACAGAGAAGATATGGCTGCCGAGCGATGATGCTAGAGACTGTGGCAGCGGTACCCGGCATGGTCGGAGGACTACTTCTGCACTGCAAATCGCTGAGGCGATTCGAGCACAGTGGTGGTTGGATCAAAGCCTTGCTAGAAGAAGCTGAGAATGAACGCATGCACCTCATGACCTTTATGGAGGTTTCGCAGCCAAGGTGGTACGAGCGCGCACTCGTGTTTGCAGTCCAGGGCGTTTTCTTCAATGCCTACTTCCTGGGCTATATGATCTCTCCCAAATTCGCCCACCGGGTGGTTGGTTACCTCGAAGAAGAGGCCATACACTCGTACACCGAGTTCCTGAAGGAGTTGGACAATGGAAATATCGAGAATGTCCCGGCTCCAGCCATCGCCATCGACTATTGGCAGCTCCCCCAAGGGTCCACTTTAAGGGATGTCGTGCTCGTGGTGAGAGCAGATGAGGCACATCACCGGGATGTGAACCACTTTGCATCGGTAATGATCTTATTCATAGTGCCTCTGAAATTTTCTTCGAGCACGTGTACAATTTATTCATGCGATTGTATACTCAAACCTGACTGTTTTTAAATGGATGAATTGTTGCAGGACATACATTACCAGGGACGTGAGCTGAAGGAAGCTCCTGCTCCACTTGGGTATCACTGAAATATCCCGCGTCACCATAGTGTTGTGAAGGACTACTAGTTCGTATATGATCCAAGACTCTTGTCTTTTACTATGAAATAATAGTGGTACTCGTTACAGTGTGTACAATCCACTGTTGTGTTCATTAATATGATATTGGTTGCTGGAGTTCGCCATCGTGAACCCTTTGGTAATTCAACTTTGATTCCTTTCGCTCCATGTGAATAACTGTTGCTGAAAGAAGAAATTATATTTGACCGAGATCATCTGTTCTGATTCGCGATAGTACTTTTCTAATGGCAGATTTATGAGATAAAAATGATGCAAGATATGATGGGCTCCGTTGGTTTCACGAAATCCAATTTGGCAACAGGGGGTTGGTTTTGCTGTTGATCGAAGAATTGGATTTCGTCCGGGGAGAAGGTTTCTGCTTGAAGCAATTGATAAAAGTTCAAGCCACGTCTTCTCTCCTGGAACTCCTAGGGAGCCCAAACGGTAATTGCATAACAGGGAACAACTATGAGTCTTAGAATCGATCCTTTTGAATTCACATTTGTTAAGAGACTAGATAGGAGTCAACTTTCGGTGATTGGAGAATAGCAGTTGCAAGTATGGCTGGCCCAAAACTATTGTGTCAACTGGGAAGGGTTTAGAAATTACAAATTGCCTTGCAGGGGAAAGTATGGACTGGCCCATACTTTTGACAGAAGACGGTAAACTCACGCTTATTCTCTCGAATGGAAGGATAGATTTAAATGGAAATTTTCAGGTGTCGGTGAACCAATTCAATCCAGGTTGAAGCAAGTACGAAGCAAAGAGGCGAGATGGTTATCGAGATGGCGATTCCGTGTGTTGGGTGTCAGTACAGCGAACAGCAGGCTACTAACTACCTCAGCTTCTAAACGTCGCCCGCAGTTGGGAGATGCTGAAGGTTGTGAGGATATATAATTGATTTTAGTGTGACGGTATCAGAATGAGCCTCTCCGCCATTGTTTATCGCTAACTGGCAACTATAGTTTGGATGAAAGATTAGGGTATATGTTCTTTCTCTAAGCACACCACCATGCTTCGCAAAAACCAATACAAGATGAACCGGTGGTAGCCGTGCTACTTGAGGCGGAACGAAGTTGAACCAGAAGAGAAAGCCCTGGAAGGGATACGGCGCCGTGCCTGCTTATCCACAAGTTCTACAAGTAGAATCACGTCGAATGATCTTTGCAGAGATCGCCTGCGGCAGATGGGAACGGGTCGTCCCCTGGGAAGATCTCTGATAAGCAGCTTATCGGCTTCTTGGACAGAAGCTCATTCATTTGAAGGAATCACCCTGACACTGTGAAGATGACCCCAGGAAGACCCTGGAAACCTTCGTTCGTTGGACTGTAAGTACAGCCAAACGGCAAAAGCCGATCAAGTGCAAAAGATAAAAAGACTTTCTTTACCTGATTTCTATATAATGCTATTTTAAAGAAAACCTTTTGGTTTTCTCAGGGAAAGTTATCACCAAAGCATATAACTCAGGATTGCCATTTTTCAAAACTTCAAATTAACGCCCCTTCCTTCCCCTCCTCTGCGTTCAATTACCAAAATGCCTATGGAGTCGAGTCGATGATAGCGTGCGCGAATGCATGGATCGACATAATGCTCATTAGTATGTAATTGGAAATTTATTAATGGGTTAATTCCTCCCCACCCTTTAAATTCAGCGTGACCCTTACCAATACCAACCCTAAATTGAGAACTATAAGATAATGGCATCCAACATCATTCGCTTACCTTTTGGTCGAAATATCATTCGCTCACTAAAATTATGAATTTTTTTGGCTAGATCATGTGGTGTGCCGTTTCCAATTACTTCTTTGCAAGTCAAAATCGTGAATCTCCGACCCCAAAAAAAAATTCCTAGGAGTCCAAAAGAACACGGCTATTTGGTGTGACCATTGTTAGAGAGGACACTTTGGTCAAAAGGCCATATTTCCCCTTGCTCTGCTCCCCGAGCATCGTCACCTCATCTCACCGTCCGTGCCCAAGATCAGCAATTCAGTTGCGAAAATCCACGTCGGATCGACACATGTCACTTCCTTGCCCTATCCACGTAGGCATTCACCGTCATACCAACTCCCGCCTTCGGAAAAAATATTGAGTAAGCCTATCTTGTCAAATAAGCCGTGTTTTACTCCATTCATTGATCGCTACTTATCCATGATAGGTTACTTGTCAAATTTTTTTCTCTCTTAATCTCTCTCCTCTGTTACCCCTCTATCTTTCTCTCTAAGCTCGCTCTCCGCAACAACGGTAGCCTCTCGCTCTCTTCCTCCTCTTCTTATTGCTCCTCTCTCTCTCCTTCTCCCTTCGGCCCTCTTCCTCACCTACACGTCCCAGACGAGCCCGACACTCTGCACCTCCCGCACCGTCGCCATCGGTAGAGTCGCCAGCACTGACCGAGCCGACCAGATCTAGCCGAATGGCCCCGGATGACGGGCACGGACGAGTGTCGGCATCACTCGTGAGCCGCTTGTCCGGACTTGGATCTAGAGAACTCCGGATCTTGCCTCACCCACCTCGGTCTCCAAGCGCTTTAACAAATCAAGCCGAATGATGACGACGACGACGGCTTTGGACAAGTGTCGGCATCACCCACGAGCCTCTCGTCCATGACTAGTGATCCTGTTGTCCATGGCTGGTTGGTGACGCTATTATCCACGACCACGAGCATCGTCCATGGCCTCAAAAAGGCCAAAACGAAAATCGAAAAAAAAAAAAAAAAAATCAATGAGAGAAAAGAGAGAGTAACGAAGGCGAGGGAAAAAAAAAAATCCAAGAACTGGAGCCCACTAGGACACGTGGCGAGCAACGAGTGGAGTGACGCACGGCCTATTTGGCAAAACAGACCTACTCAATATTAATATTCGCGCGCGCGCGCACGGTCGATCCTTCACCTTCGCTGATCGTAGCGGCGACCGTCACGACGGCGATGATGATCTGGCGACACCGCGGGAGCAAGCTCGCCGGCGCAACCGTGGCCGCGCTGGGCCCGCGGCTGTCCCCTGCGGCCTCTCCGTCGCGCGCGGCCTCTCCGCCGGCGGGGCCGCGGCGGGGGCGAGCAATTTCTACCTCGGTCCCGCTCGCGGAGCCGGGATCGCGTGGCTCGGGGCTCCGGCGATCGGGCCGCGCCGCGGGAGCACCTTGGCTCTCGGAGAGAAAGAGGCGGCGCGGCGGCAGCAGCAGCAGCAGCCGGTGGCGGAGGACGAGCGCGGGTCGCCGGTTCCGACGGAGGAGCGAGCCGGGGGCGGGAGAGCTATCACGAGTTACTGGGGGCGTGGAGCCTTCGAAGGTCAATTTTAGCTCATCTTGATTTCGAAAAGCCATATGGGATCGGAAAGTTGTATCGTCGGCCGATCTACACATGCACTAGGCCAGCTGGGCATGTCCAGATCTATTGCAAGATTTGATTTTTGCGCAAATAGAACGCCTCGGATTTTTTTATAAGATCATTTGAAGTTGATGTTGGGCTTTTCCTTAATGGATATTCAAAGAAGTTTGCTGATATTTTGACATTGAATATATGAATACAAGTACGAGCTCGTGCATCTGATCGGTAATTCCGGGAAGACTGTCGTCTTTCTCGCCACCGACCGTAGGAGTTGGCTTTATGGTGTTAAAAGCGTATCTTTGATATGTAAGGGTCGTAAGAGGATGAAGACATGCAATTCACTCCAAGAGTTTTGGCTGAATATTTGTTTCTTGCGAAACAGATCAGACATGGCTTCCGGGCGATGATGCTGGAGACCGTGGCGGCAGTAGCCGGCATGGTCGGCGGTGGACTGCTTCTGCACTGCGAATCGCTGAGGCGGTTCGAGCACGGTGGCGGTTGGATCAAGGGCCTTGCTAGAAGAAGCGGAGAATGAACGCATGCACCTCATGACCTTCATGGAGGTTTCGCAGCCAAGGTGGCCTCGTGTTCGCTGTCCAGGGGCGTCTTCTTCAACGCCTACTTCCTGGGCTATGTGATCTCTCCCAAATTCGGCCCACCGGGTGGTTGGCTACCTCGAAGAAGAGGCCATACACTCGTACACCGAGCTCCTGAAGGAGTTGGACAACGGAAATATCGAGAACGTCCCGGCTCCGGCCATCGCCGTCGACTATTGGCAGCTCCCACCAGGGTCCACTCTTGAGGGATGTCGTGTTCGTGGTGAGAGCAGACGAGGCACTTTGCATCGGTAATGATCTTCTTATGGCACTTTTCAAATTTTTATTCGAGTGTGAGAACAATTTATTCATCCAATCCTATACTTACTGGTTCAATTGGACGAATTTTCGCAGGACATACATTATCAGGGACGTGAGCTGAATGAAGCACCTGCTCCACATGGGTATCACTGAAATATCCAGGGTCACCAGAGTGCCGTGAAATAAAAAAAAATTCGTTTTATGATCGAAGACTATGTCTTTTATTATGAAATAATTTCGGTACTCATTACGGTGTTTACAGTCCGGTCATCATCGGGAACCTTTTGGTGGTCGTACTTTGATTCCTTTTCCCCTCGCGAATAACCACATTTTCTTGTCGCCGAATGAAGAACTGCTAATGTTTGAGCGAGATCATCCCTTCTGATTCCCGATGGTACTTTTCAAATGGCAGATTTACGAGATAGAAAAGGGACTGGTTTGCAGTTTAGGTCGAAGAATTGGAGTTCGTTGGGGGTGAAGCTTTTCTGCTTGAAGTGATTGATTAAAAGCTCATGCCATGTCTTCTCTCCCCGAACTCCGAGGGAGCCCAAATGGTAATTGCGACACGGGGTACCTATTATCGGGCGCAGCCAGTTTTAGGGTCGATGCCCTTTGAATTTGAACTTTGCTAGAGACAAAGATAGCAGTCAAAATTTGGGGATTGGAGTATAGCGGTTGGATGTATGACTAGCCGACAACTATCGGGTCAACTACGCAGGGTTTAGAAATTACAAAATCTAGCAACATATTTACCGCAAAACGTAAATTCTCATGTTGGGGTTCTTTCGAATGGAAGAGCTTATGCAACAAGTTTTACAAATCGAATCACATTGAAGGATTTTTGTTGAGATTACCCTGCAGCTCGAATCCTACCCTCTTCCCCGAGAAAGATCTCTAGAAGTAGTTTATTGGCTTCTATGATAGAAGCTCGTTCATTTATGAAAATGAGCCCGTGAGGAACTTCGTTAATAGACCGTAAGTTTAACCAACGGCAAAAGCTGATCGAGTGATTAGATTGGCTAAATCATATAATTAGTCGATCCATTTTCGGTAGAATTTCCTTAGCTGATCTATATATACGATCTTCCAAAGAATATTTTGGCTTGTTTTAGTGACATGTTAACAGAGACATGTTTCTTCTTTTTTCTTTTCTTTTTCTTTTTTCCTTTTTTTTGCTAACTGTGATGATTCTGCAGATTTTCCACTGAACTCGGATTCGAAATATTTACTCGCAGATGCAGGTTGTGGAAACATATGCAGAGATCACAACGGGTTTGGCCACCCAATGGTCATAACTTAAAAAACAAGATTTGTACAGTTGTGACAAGCTTGTGATTGGGAAACCAGTGATAATTAAACAAACCTTCAGCATCACGCACACAAATTTCAATTTCTCCTTTGCGATGATGCCCCTGTTTGTTGTTCACTCAAAACACTGCAAACGACATAATTTTCTGGACGTGTGGATAACAACCGGAGCAAGCTCGAATGTTTATTTAGCTTCTCAGTTTCTTAATTTCACAGTGGAAGCATGGTAAATTCAGGACATTCTTACCACCTCGTATTCGTGAGAAACCTTCAGGGGGGACTCCTTTGAAACAGGCCTCTCCTCTGACCACAGCTCCAGATTAACCGTTCCGGTTCCCCAGTGGATCATACACTTGAAGACCTCATTGACGTCGAACCGATTGACCAGTCCCACACTAAGGCATTTGTCCCAGAGCGACCATTCACCTGAAAAAAAATTAGATGGTAAGGCTCTAGGATAAAGAATATCCTCGTTTGTCCAAACAAAAGCGTCGAAAGTGATTGGCTGCTGATTGAAGGACCACTTCATGGTCGCTCTATCCAAAAGGTTATCGTTTCAAGGAATCTTTTGAAAACTAGGAGAAAAAATACGTTAATGACAATGGAACTGAATACTGGTTTATTATCAAGTTCGTCTGAGTGGGAAGCTAGTAAATGACCATTTAGGTTATGTAATCAAAGAAGAGAAGATTCCACCGAGGACAGGAAAATAGAAGCTGCAAGAGTTGTAAACATTTGAACCCAACCAAAAGCTACATATCCGTACATCATGGAAAAAGATTGAGTAGATTGAACATTTGCGGAAGCATATGCATTGATCTCTCAAAAGATGTATGGAAATTATCTAGGGTGATTGGACATCCACTTGATGAAGATTTTAACCATATGTAGATATGACCATCCGAAGAAAGTGAAGATTATCACCATGCTCAACCCATTGATTAGATGGAACTTTAGGATATGCAGTTAGCTAATTGATGAAATCAGATATGGAGGAACCCCAGCTGATTGGTGGTTTCATGGAAGGAGTTTGACTTTGATTAATACAAGGCCAAATGAAGATTCACACAAGAATGGAAGAGTGAAAGACAGTGATGGCTGGCTAGGGGACCTGACATTCGGATCAACGAGAATTGAGGACTGGAATTTGAACTATCTTTGTATCATCTTATCTCTAGTAAGCACTGCGGAGTGTGTTTACAAATTTATATGAGAGGGAGAGGCTTTACTATATGGGGGCATGGATAGGAGACCATTGTTCAGTTCTAAAGGAGCAGCTGGCTCTGTACAAGGGTTTAGTATAGAAGCAACCGATGCTGAAGTTGTGTGGAACAGATGGTATGAGTTGTAATATATTTGGTGGAAGTAGTGGACTCAGCCCTGGTTGGGGGCTGGGCTAGTAGTACTTAAAGAGAGGAGTAAGGAGCAGGCCTGAACCTCTCCAATACTTAGCTAATTTTTGTTATCTCTACTCTATTATTTCTTGTTAATCGCTTAAAGCCTCAATGGTTTGTGCAATATTTCTGTTAAACTGATACCGGAGTGCTAAAAATCCAATGCTGACCAACTTTTGGTGATCCAAGATGGTAGAATTACCAAACTCTTGAACAATGCACTTGGTCTTGGTTTGACAAGGAATTTGTGATCCTGTTACCCTGGTCTTCCAGCAGATAACCAAATGCAAGTTTTGGCAACCCACAATGTAAGAGTTCCAAAAAGTGGAATGATGCAGCTGGATCTTGGTTTACTAGGGAGTATAGCTATCCAGTTACCCGGGCCTTTGCAGAAGATGACAAATGCAGAACCAAAAGAAAAGGGGAAGAACAAAAAATTACCATTAGGTAGAAGGTTCCCTTCAAAAGTCTGTTCGTCGGAATCAGGCCAAAGTTCATGCTTAGAACCATCAACAGCTGTAAATGAGATAAAAGATTCTGTAGGGTGCAGCAGGGTGAACGTGGGGTGTGCTCTCAAGCAAACCAACCTACAGCAGAATATAAACAACCATTATAGGTGATTATTGACAATCTGAAAGTCAGATAAGAAACAAAAAGCATACAATGCAGTTCTCTGCTGACATCTCCATTTAATTTTCTGATTATATTAATTAACTGTAAGAAATATGCAGGCCAAACTTTAAGCATGTGTCCTCAATAGTGATGAGCAATGAGTTTTTCATAACATTTTCTTAACATTAACATAATTGCTCATTTCTAGAGGCCTGTTATCAGAAGTCCCTTGTAGTTGTGTAACTTTCTCCAAGACCATGTTTGAGCTGACCTTGAAAATCCACCAGAACCAGCACCAACTTTCCTGGCTACAAGGCTAGAGTCAATTCGAAAGACCTTAGGGTTGCCCTTTCTGATAGATATTAGTCGTTGAAGAACCAGTCCACCACCAATTTCACCTTCCATCATAAGAGATTCCTCCTCTCCAGGATGCCCAAGATTTCTCCTACAGGGAATGCAGAACATACACAAGGTCAATCTACCGAAAGAAAATAAAATTCCTATGCTTTGTAAAATAATGTTTTCAAGGTTATGGTAACAGGGAATGGGAGCGATGGTTGTCTAATTGTAAAGCTTTATAGATTAATGTTGATAAATAAATATTACAGCAGCTTATGAGTGGTCAAATGCTTCTACAGAATGAAAGGTCGAGTTCTACTCTGGTCTGATTTGCAAACTGCTGGAATTACTACATTCCAAGGCCTTTTGAAAATGCTGATGGAGACATGCAAAAAGAGATTAAAAATATTCTGATTCACTTCATACGGTACCAAAGCCATGAAAGGATGTAGTCTAACTCGTGTTGTGATAAAAAGTATCCCTGTTACAAGTGTAAATATTCTAGGATCTTCAAGAGCGAGGGAGAGAGAGAATCAATAAAGACTACACCTTTCTCAATGCCTAAATGAAAGAGTATATGAATGGCTCTATTTATAGAGCAAGAGAGACCTTTGCAAAATCTTAATTTCCTTATTCATGACCACCTACGAACTACTAGCTAATAGCCTAATATCACAAATATATTTCAACACTTACATACTTAAATTACAGATATTTATATACTTTACCACCAACTATTCTAAAAGTTTAACTTGTTACAGGAAGGCGCAGACTAATATTTAAATACTTTAACACTACCCCTCATGCATAGGCTAGACTTTGTGAAATATATAACAAAGAAGGCAAATAGGGTCTGGAAAGATTTGAACTCGAGACCTCCTCGGGATGACTTGATGAATGTGTAGATAGATGTGACTTACAAATTTTTCCAGTTTTTACTGAATTCAGCAATCATACCCTTGCAACTGCCATGTTTGGCCCGTGCTTCACAATCAATGGTCCAATAACATACTCAGACCCAGAATGATCAGTCCAAACAGAGACTGAATTAAATCTTCTATTAACTCAAGCTAACTATCTATTCCTAAAAAATTAACGAAATAATCCAAACTCTTGTTTCTTCCTACTAATTCCTGAAATTTCTTAAACAGCTATTTGGCTCATTTTCTTCATGCTGCTTAGAGGTGATCGCCAAAACTGAGACATAAGTTGAGAAACTTACTCAATGACAGCATAGTCCTCAGTACATCCAGCAGATCTATACTCTCTTCCACTATACTCTTCATATCCATTGATTTCAATTCTGCTATGAAGCCATTGTGTACCTGCAATACAGACAAATAAAATTAAAGGCTTTACCTTAAATTCTGATAACTTATATATGTTCTCACACATAATTGTCTTATAGCATTTGCCCTTATGCTTTGCTAATCATCAGATCAACCTCAAACTTCCTCAGCATAGAGAGATATAGAGGATCAACTATAATGGTCATCACCGTCGTGGCAGTGACAGCATACAGATCACAGTTGTGTAGCCCGCACAAGTATGAGATAGAATCAAACTTAATGATCAACGAAGTCTCAACTTTTGCACACTATAGTGTTGCTAGATTACTTCATCTTTGCTTTTCGTGAGAAAATACCAATTGAAGTGGCTGTGTTACCAGTTATGGCATAATTACCATTATGGCCACAGCAAAATTCAGAATTGCCTATAACAACAAGAAATATCTGGTCTATGACAAGCTGCTTCATGGGCAGTTTAAGTTAAGGATAAAGATGCAATAGGAGTAATGCAATGTTTGTGGGCAATGCTAAATTTAACTTCTTATGCGCTAAATTGTCACATATACAGCAAAGGAGCATCACGCATATCCTAATAAAGAAGGGAGGGACAGAAGCAAAGCTTTGTAGCCAATGCTACACCAAAGTCTATCCAAGCACACAGAAAAAAAAATAGATACTTGTAATCAAGTGCAAAAGGAATCTCTATGGATTTGAACTGAACCTCTTATATATCTGATAGTCAGCTATTTAGCTACCTAAGAGCATCACATATTTCCAAAATTCAACTTTTGCAAAATTGTATTTTGCTGAAGAGAATTGGCTTACTGATAAGAATAATGAGGAAAGTCTTATCGCTGCACGAACTTCTTAATAATATCAGCAAAGCTTCCACTTTCAAAAGTTGGAATTCAAAAACATTTAAATAGTTCTAATAGTATCACTGTATCAAGATGGTTGAGAACCCAGTCAAATCACCTGAAGGGACATGCTCCATTGATATGATCCTTCCCCCAATCCAAGGAACAACTTTGGCTGTCCATTCCCCGCTTTTTAACTCAATAGGGGTCCTCGAAAGTTCTACACCCTTATGGGTTGAAATCTCTTCAATGTCTGGAATGCGCTTACAGCTCTCTGCATGCAAAGTCACTTGCATCAAGAAACAAAAGGTGCATGGAGAAGATGCAGAAGATATAGGCGAAGTCACTGCATGATATCAACAAATACAGTGATTTTCAAACATTCTTCTTTGGAACCCATTATAAGGCATGATAAAGTACGACACCCCCCGTCAAGGAGGACACACCTTCCTCAAATATCAGCAAAAAGTTAGAAAAGCTGCCACAGGATGTGCAGTAATGTTCACGGATTTATTAACTCTCTTTCCTTCCCATAGCAAAAGGTTCAAAAGGATGTCCTGGACATATCATCCATATTAACTTTTTAAAGTCGATGCATAGCAATCAGTAAGCAATTGAAACAAGTGTCAGCAGTCAAGGGAGGCAACTTTTCTCTGTGTGAATATGAATAAGCACAAAGTATCTCTTCCAAACCATGAGTTATGATTTCACTTTGCATTTATGACGATAAATTTGATAAACAAATATTAAAGTTCCATGTCATTGACATGTTCACAAAATGAATCAATTCTCATGGCTAGCATATTTACTCTACCAATGTGAATGAAAATTTGTATTTGTCTTCCATCAAAAAGCCAATTAAACCCACAAATTGCAGCAGCTAGGGATATCTCGCCAGCATTTTTTCCAGGATAAAAAACTGCAAAAAAAAAAACGTGGCCTACAGTATATCAATCAGGATTTAGCTCTAGTTATTACAAAAGGAACAAGACCAAAAGGAAAGAAAAGGATATAAACATAAACTTATAAAATTGATTTGATAAGAACTAGATAATGAGAGAGGTCTACCCACATCCACAGCAGAACACAATTCCATTTTGCCAGGAAAAGTAATGAATGCATCCTCAGAGATATAGATACATAATAGGGTTACCAACTTGCAAACTAGCATTACCTAAGCGTGCATTATATTTCTTCTCGCTTGCAGCTACCATCTTAGACACTTCGTGCTCTGAAGGCAATGTAAGTTGGATAGTGTCACCATCCATGCCCCATGCATCGACCTGTGTGTGATCATATTTGCTCACAATTTCCAAATAAGAACTCCAATGGTGCTTAATAACAAATTCTTAAATCAGATAAAACAAGCGTTCTTCATTATGAAAAGGAATATACCATTGCCCCTCCACCTAGTAACAACATTACATGCAGACGACGTTTTGGCCTCTTCCACGAACCTTCTTCTGTGCACACTCTTATGGTAACCAGTGAAGATTCACGTTCAGCAATGTAGTGAGTTAGTAGATATTCTCCCTCCAGATACTTATATCCATCACCATCATCTTCATAAAGAATGCCTTTCGCAGTCCCTGTTAGGCAGAAAGATACAAAAAAGAGTGTGGATAAAATTGAACCAATCTTCTTTACAGAAGGAAAAGGAAAGTTTTGGACGAAACACTCGGTAGTCACATGCTATTTATCGAATATTCATCTTTCCAAATTTCTGAACAAAAAGATTCTCTTGCAAGTGCATTTTGACCTTCAGCCTAATAGCAACTGAAATGTAAACTGATTGCCTCACTTTGCCGTCAACTTATAATGTATCAATTGAGAACTTTTGTGGAAAAAGTTTTTCGATGGTTGTCAACAATAGCGTGTGACAAAGGAGCATGTCACATAATGGGAAAATATAGAATTAGACAAGCTTAATTACTGAAAAGACAGAAAGAAAACAATCGGACACAATTTAGCAAGTACCTTTAACAAGATTGAGAAACTAAATCACTTAATGACATGCTTTTTTTTTGGGTGGGGGGGGGGGGGGGTGGTAGAAAATGACATGCTTCAGTTGTTCTAAGCTTGGGCAACCAGAAATTATCTATTAAATAGACATCTAGCATTACTGATTCTGTCAACAACCAACATAATGCTAAATTATGAGAATCCATAGAGGAAACAGTAAATATTTCAATTGAAAGCGACGGTCAATAATTATTAGACTTCTAATCAGTAATTTGATGCATCCAAATCACAAGTTGAATATGTCTATGGCCTATCTATAATCAAAATCATAAATGCAACACTACCCTCGAAAAATTCAACTCACACAAGAAAAATCAAGTGGAAGAGATTTACCGTGTTCATTCAAAGCCACAAGAAGTGTCAAGTCATCTGAAAGATTAGCTTCACCAACGTGTTGGTGGGGAGGACCCAAAGGAATGATTGACCCACCTTGTAGAAATAATAAGGGCAGATCCTATCAAGTCAAAGCGAAATTACATTAACTGCCGGCAAACCAGTATCATGAAGAGCATTACAGAGACACTAAGAACTTGTAGTACCGGGTGTGCATCATCAAAATCAAAGGTCAGCCAAATACCCTGGGGCAACACATGCTGCACGTCATTTGATTGCTGATGGGGCATAGAGCTGATCAAGATTAAATGACATTAGCAGATGCATATGGATTGATGTTCGGCTTAAAGCCTTCTAAATGCGATCTATTAAACCCTTGCAGAACCATTTATAAGACCTGGAAACTTGGGCAAAAGAATCCAAACAATCATCTGTTATTTTCAGGACTAATAAGAACAAACTCAAGATTTGATAACTATCACATCTTTTGCTCACTGTTCCCATTATCTAACCGGATTGCAAATCTCTATGACAACAATGCTACAAAATGCAGAAGACCTTTAAAAGTGAGATAATGTTAAAAAGTACTGATACATTAACATAATCAATCTCTTGTCGGTAGGGCTTTTCCTCTCACAGTGGGACACGTACACACAAACGTGGAAAACATATGTATGTAGGAAATCTATGTAATTCATGAGAAGCAAAGGCTAACTAAGCCTAAGGGGGCGAGAGCCACCACTAGCCCGTCCAGGTCCGCCAGTGGTGAGAACATTGATAGTATACTGTATCACATACATTCACACATGCAGAAACATGCATATGTCATGTGATCAAGCTACATAAGACATGGACAGCAGTTATAGCTAGTGACATGCTTAAACTCTAGTATCTTTAAGTTGTAATCTCAAAAGTTTAAAAAATATGTTTTTTTTTTTGGTAAGAGAAGTTTAAAAAATATGTTCTCCTTCTCAAATTCCAAGAAAGATACTAACTAGATCAGCAAAGAGAAAAGAAAAAGGGAAAGACGCTAGTGACTGCAATACAATATGGAGTTGCGGCAAGGAGCTCAGTTGCATGTATCCGCATGACATATGAAAGGTCAAAATTTTTAATATTTAAAGTAAAGAGAGGATAACCTTGCACAGACCAAGATTGGCCCCAACAAAAATGAATTTTCCAGTGTCCTTAACCTGGGATCTTTGGGATCTGCACAAGAACTTGTATATGCTTAGATACCTATGCAAATAAGAACAGTTATACATGTAGTAAGAAGGGAAGAATGCTTTCCAACACCATGCTAACCCACCAGCAAAAAAGGTTGGACTTGCCACAAGAGTGCCCATTTTATGAGCCATGTAGGAAAGAGTATATATGTGGAGAAGAAAGCGGTAGCGCCGCTTCAGTGCCAGGCGACAGACTTCCTCACACTAGTGCGAGAGACAAAAAGCAATAAAAGATCAATTCAGTAAGATCTCCCAAGGTAACCAATGAATTTACAAAACAAGTGCCAATGACAAGTTGACAACTAGAGGAATCTATACATTCCAGCAATCTGAAGGTAATCTGATTCTAGATAGTCAGCATGCTAAATTAGTCGTGATTTTATATACTTTAGAAGAGAGGGAGGACAAGAGGTTCTCTAAGGACTGAGAGATATAATTATTTCACATCTTCGTAGCCATTTAAGAAATTTGAAGTCTTTCTAACAATGGGTGTATCTGTACGAGATGAGGGAAACCTTTTCTTCAAAACACTGGGAGCAAGGTCAGCGGACAGAAGTGCTTTAGATTAGAGAGAATTTAATTTGAATGAGTCAAACAAAAATTATCAGGAAAAAGTTCATGCACATGACAGGAGCACGTCACCAAGAAAAGGAGCACAAACCTCCTCACCAAATGACCAAGGTTCATGGTCATTAGTGTCCTTTTCAGTGTGCCCACGACAGAAGGGAAACATTGCACCTATACCCATCCACCTTCCAAAAAGCTTGGGTGGTGCATTTCCTGCAAATCCACCAATATCAGGTCCTGAAAGTGGTTGACCACTGAGACCCTGAACGAAATTAAGAATAGTCAAGACGGATGATCTAATAAATGATTATCCATTATGTGCATTATTCTGAAAAACACTGCATCAAGTTTGTTGATGGGAGTCCAAAATCTGTGCAAAACTAGGAACTTTGGGTTATCTGAGACCCAACAAAGCACAAAAGCTAGGATCTTTCAGAAAATGGATTCTTATTCAAAGAGTGCATAACCGCATGGATAAGCTCACAGTGAAGTTGATAAAATTCGCAGTTAAAGTCATAGCAATTTGAGGGCAAACAAAACCAGGCTCTAGCACTTCAAAGGGTCTAAATCGCTTAGAATACAGTTGAGAATTAATTCTGCAAAGAGTGTCCAACAAACAATAGAACTCAATTGTTCAGAGTTACTGCTTTGTCATGCCTTGTAAAGCGCAAGCTTACTTATTTAAATCAAAGTGGCAGCATGGCATACAACAACTCTACCTAAATAACTTAGAAGCATCACCTATGTAGGGAAATAGAAATTAAGATAACTCTCGCTCATTCTAATGCACAATGATTACCACGAAATTGATGATGCAAACCAAATTTTTAGGTCCATGCTGCACACTGCAGTTAAATATCATAATTATCCTGATGTTTCTAGACACTTGAGCTCCACCTTGAGTACACAATCTTGGAAGGGAAGACCTAAATTTGCTACCGTCTTTTCCTAGAAGTAATCCATAAATAAGTCATAAAAGATGGAAGTTGGACAGGAAAATGCAATAAGTTCAGCACAAAACAAAAGAAAACGGAAATTCTTGAGCAAAAGCAAGCAGCATAGCCTCCACTATACACTTACCAGCTGAAGTACCATTGAGATGCTCATGTGCAGGTGCTCCCAGTTTGAAAGGTTATCACCAGTCCAAGTAGCTGCGAACCTCTGGCTACCAATGAATCCAGCTCTAGTAAGGACAAAAGGGCGCTTGTTTTCATTAGCTGATTTCATGCCCTCATACGTAGATCTAGCCATCAGCAGTCCATAAACCTGTAACAGGCGGTAAAACTGAGTTACCAGATTTTTGTGGACAAAACCAGGGGTACCAGCTACATGAGCTATTTGTCACTGGCATCTATAGCAAGGAAATTCTTCGGAATTGTCACCATAAAAATTCGTACTCTCAAAATAATGTCACTAAATAAAGGAGAGGAGTGGAACTACTTATTTGTTTTTCTAATTGTGAGTACATTCGAATATCTTTTCTGTCTTCTTATCCCACTACAGCTAGAACATCAATAACTCTAATCTGGTAAAATTATCAATCATTTTGAGGCCTTGAACTACTGTATTTTTTTCCATTTGTCTTCTTCACTTATCTGCTTTCCACGAAAGGATTCAAACTAGAGCTATAGCCAATAGAAGCCTTGAAAACTTACTTAGGGAGCATCAGAGGACCAAATTGAGCAATGTGGATTGGACACGCAAGCCAGAATCGCAAAATTGACCTTTTCTCCATATCACTTTCGCGCTTTGTGATGTTGATAGAATTAATTTTTTACTGTTTTCTATTTTAATGCTTGGAAGTTATTGATCAGCTGTTTGGTTCTACATGCAATCTCAGAACCTGCACAGGTTATTGTTTGATAAAGATGAGACTAATTTGACCAAAGTTTCTACACCGATTTAATCTCCAATACTGTGGTTCTCTTTCAAATCTTACATGTTTAAGGACAAAGCTTGTAACTCATGCCGCTGTCAGATTATTGCAAGTAAATCACTCAATTTCAATCTCCATATCACTGGACTGCTGTTTAATGCGATCACAAGCCACATATGTCTATTCTGGAGCTACGAAAATAATAATTTTCTTCAGTCCTGTTCAACTTCAGTCAGCAAACTAACTGATGAATGAAAACCTTACAATTGTTTGCTGATGTCTTCACATCGTTGGTACCGTAGTTATGGAACCGCTGATTAGTTTTGTGTGAAAATATTTCAACCCACTCATATATGTGTTTTTTTGAAGAAAATTGCATGCAACCCTTATAAATGATGAAAGTACCAAATGACCAAAGATAAACCTCCTGCCTGATCTTTCGATGGTGGCATTCACATGGAAGAGAATACTGAGGTCATGGGGGAGAAGTCTCTTAGAGTACACAATGCAAATTTGGCAGAGAAGATCCTCAGACAAAGAGGTGGAAAGCAAGGCACTCTGTCATTCTGTCAGCTTCACCATTCGTTTCATATAACACCAAATGTGAAAGTTGAAGCATGACATTGCTTGTGCTAAGAATGTGGAAAGCCGGAAGTTATCATATTTTATCCTACTATATTCAATAAAAAGCATTTAGCACTTGACCCCGAATCAACATGCTTGTTTGAGTAATAGCAATGAGAGCAATTTCTTTGTCCCCAACGCCCCTTAACTGCAACTCATTCTTTTAACTCTTGACCCCCCTTGCTTTTCCAGTACAATCATGGTAGATACATTACAAAATTGCTTAACATCTATATCCTTATAACTCTAAAACATGAAACACAAACTACAAATTGCAAAAGGCTGGAAAACATACATTATGATAGTGTGAGTGCTTCTGGAGACCTCCAAGTTCATCATCTCCCCTATGGATGTTGCTCTCAGGCATGGTTTTTGTCACAGACTAAAAGAGAAGTTGTAAGCCATAGTCTAACAAGATAAAATGACAGAAACTAAAAGTACTAGTTACCTTAAAAACAGCTGGTTCATTCATATCGTTCCATATACCATCAACTCCATTAGACATGAAATCCTGAACTAACTGAGCCCACCAATGACGGACTTTTGACTGAGTAAAGTCAGGGAAAACACAAGGACCGGGCCACACCTTGCCTGACAAGCAAACAGTTACTCAGTATTGTCTGATCAGTTTTTTTCCCTCGGAATTTTGAATATATATACACATACAAACATGTAGCTTTATTTTCAACTAAATCCAAATGACTCGGCATGTCAACATTTGCATGTTTTGAAAGATTTTAGGGGTTAGTTAAATTTCAAATGCTACGAAAAAGGAAAAGACATAAGGGAAAAAGCAAAACCAAATACACAGCGACAAAGATTAGCCAAAACCACAGTGAAAGACAGAAAGGTACCAACAAATGGAGTTCTATCTGCTGCTTTGATCCAGACATCACTTTTGCAACCGCTGTCATAGACAAAATACCCCTCTTCACATTTGATACCAGGATCAAGCATCCATATGGCTTTGAACCCGTCTTGGTGGAGACTAGCTACCAAAGATTTTGGATCAGAGAAGCGGTCCTGAGAGTAAATCCTCTGGTTCAGTTTCCGTGCTGAAAATAGCACTCTTTATTTACTAGAAAGGTCTCTACTGCTTACTAAGCATCGAACCTAAGTCCTTTTACTATTATACAAGTTAGCGAGGTAAGAAGTCCCAGACATGAATGTGCTTTGGAGGTTTTGAACATAAAGTGACTACCAATTTCAAAGGACTCAGAGGATTAAATGCATGGAAGCAATGGACAAAACAGAGATGCATGGCATTTCTGCATCAAGCACCGACCTAAGGCTGAAAATAGAATATCCAAAGAACACTGATCATTGCAGTGCCTCCAAAGTGTATTAACTGCCAACATATTCAACACGACCTACCTCATTTCCAAAATGAAAAACACCTCCTCCTCAAGTTTTTGCCCAGATGAAAAACAGATTCTCATTTATATTTGACAAAATTCACACATCTTACATGTAGATGTAGATATATGCTTTGTTTCAAGTGAACTTTCGTGATGTAACTATATAGTTATGCTTTGTTTTTGGTGAATTTTCATGATAGGTATGTGACTTCTTTTAGAAATTACCTAAAACATTAAATTTTCATCCAGACATAAGTTGCAAGTGATTTGATACCTATCGAAAGTGAGGTAGATGATGTATAATTGGACCTACTTAGATGAAGGTAGTCTGTCATTTTTCTAAACAAGGCAATAACAGGGTTAACACAAAATGGGAGTCCATGCCTTGTCAAAAGTGAAGCAGCGAAACCCATCCATATAATCTATATCCATCCATACAACATCACAAGGAATCTTCTTTTCTCTGAATTTACTTGTGATCTGCAATAAATTCACAAAAATTAGAGCCAAAAAACTATCATACTCATGAATGATCTGCCAACAGCGTACAGTAAAAGTTGGACATTGTTATTGAATCAGGTAGAAGGAAATGAGGGTTGAGGAGGAAATATTCTAGAATCAAGGAAATGAGAGCCAACCTCTCTAATTATGTCATCAGAGTCATAGCTCCAGCGGGATTGATGATAGCCTAAGGACCACTTTGGTGGCATAAACACAGTTCCTGAAAATATATGCAAGCTATGTCATTAATTCAAGCAATAAAAGTAATAAACAGACTATCAAGAAGATTGTCCAGCCATTCTGGTGGTCCTGTAAAGTCCATTAGTACTAAACCAGAAATCCACAGATGGATGTTTCTTGAGAAAAGAAAAGTCATAGATAGACAGAAATATTTATTTTGACAACTTCATTCATTACCATGAAGCTTTTTCTTCATTTAAAGACAGGAAAAATAGAGTGTTCATGGTAACAAGAATTATGCATGATATCCTGATATAATAAATACATTCAACTTTTCTGCGTCTGTAAATCTAACGCCATATCATGTATACTCCTCAGAAAACCACTTAAGTGAAGCCTATACAAATGCTTTTTATTACTTATGTAATAAAAAGCAAATGGTGGAAAAAAGTAGGAAACATGCCTCGAGTGTTTTGGCATCAAATGTAGAAATCAAGATCTAAAAGTTTAGAGAGCATCTGTAGAAAAGATTCTAAGAATTTTTAAGTATCACTAGTCCACAAAACGAAGAAGACCAGATAAAAAAAGTGGTAGAATTTGCAGTACAGGAAGCATAAAATCCTGGCATCTAAACTGACATGTCCGGTAAGCTAACAAAATGGACTTCTTCCATGTTCTTGGGTTGTGTTTTTCTATTTGTTTCCTTTGCCATATGGCCAGATTTTTGGCAAATTTGTTTGAGGTCGGCTCATTCATTGACACATTTTTCAACATAGTAATTAGCATCTTAGAAGAGCTGTCAGACATTGAAAATGATTGGGAGAGCAGAATTAAGCAGAATAGCACACTTATGGAAGAAGCTGATGTGTGCGGCATAATTACCAGTTGCATGAGACAAGGATTTTAGAACCGCGCCAGGTGAAGCAAATGGACCGAATGTAATGACTGGGTATGAGGATGGAGCTGTGAACTGTATTCTTGACTTGTTTCTCAGATCAATCTGCCCATGAGAAAATATCACTTGCAAGCTTAAGACAAGTTCAAATCGGAGCTTCCAAGAAATTACTCCAATATGTGATCATAGGTATGAGTTTTACAACACCTCACAACGTCGTGTCGTGTCAGCAAGAATCCCCAGTGACTCTCCACTCGGAAGAACAGCTAGCACCCAAGGATGAGATTGGTACAAAGATGTAGTGCCAGGGCCATAACCCCAAGCATCCGTGTTCCATGTAAACACCTAAAACAGGAGAGATCGCTGAGTATTCAAGGAGAGAAAAAACAAATGCTAGCATGGAAAGTTGGGCAAAGAGGGACTAACTCTCTTTCCCGTACGCTCAAGCTGTCCACTGGCTTCACCAGTCCCGTAAAAACTGGTCCCATCAGGTAGCTAAATCACATGTAACAAAATGTTATTAAGGACTCGACAAATACATACTCACTTGGAAAACATAAATCAAGTAAAAAAAGTTCCCAAAAATATTGAAAATGTCACCGTCCGGAGAGTGCAATAAACCAACCAACAAGTGATTGAACTGATACATGAGAAAGAAACAAGAGCATGCGGTGGCTGACCTCAAGTTTGACAATCTGCTGCCCTAGGAGAAATTGGTAAGTAGGGATATAAGAAGGGACATGATGACTCGTTATCGGCGTGTCCCTATCCTTGCTATTGACAAAAGAAAGACTAGGAAATGCCGCATCTCTGTCGTTTGCAGAACAATCGAAGCGGAAAACTCCTTCCTCCAAAATGGGCTCGAAAATCATATCCCCTGTGGTGACATCCGCAGCCACCACCCGACCTTCTTGAGTACTCATTTTCAATTTCAATCTTGACTCCTTACTGTTTGCCGTCCCATCTCTGCACGCCACAAATTCGCACCGGTATCACTCCGCTCTGGACCTATCTGTTACATTTCCACACACCAGGGATACAAAAATGCTAAACCCCATCGAAGAGTACTGATTGTAATATAAGAACCAAAGATTGATAACCTCGTGTGCACATCAGAGAAACATCGTGTGCGTGTTACATATGAAAAGATATGAAATTGGCAGGAAGGCTTTGAAGATGCAGGGACTTCCACAACAGAGAAACATCGTGCACGTTTACCTATCCAAATCTACTGCATTTTCACGACCAATTTGATATTCGAAAAAAAAAATTAATTGAAGCAGTAGGAAGGCCATACGGCGATACAGCAATCCAGCTTGTTGACTCGCACATGTACCACCTCTCTCCAAGGGTCCAACCCCCCCGGCGGCTCCAATTATATACAGATTCATCTAGCCGGAACTCGAATTCCGAACGCACGGTCGCGATCACGAGGAGATTTTCATATCGCTTGCCGTCGAATTACTCGTTCAATCTCATCGCAACTTCCGATTAAGGGAAAAAAAAAAAAGAAGAAGAAGGTATAGCTGCTCCGAAAAAGTAGCTACAGAGCACGCATGCATGCAGTCCTCTCGACTTATTCTCTCTTTCACGAGTCATACACCACAAACGAGAGCCAAGAGCTCGATCACCCGCTCTACTACTGGCGATTGGACTCGCCGCGTCGAAACCCAAAACCAGCCGCCGAAAGCACGCACGATCGAAAACGACGAAACAAGAGAACGGACCTGAACGGGGACGACGGCGCCGCAGCCGCAGCAGAGGAGAAGACGCGACCGGGGAGAGGAGGGAGAAGAGGCTTTAGGCCCGAGCGACGGAAGAAGGACGACGGGGATCCCGGTGAAGGCACGTGAAGGCGGCGAGGAGGAAGAGGACGGCGACGACGACGACGGAGCGCGAGGTCCGATGAAGAACCTGCACGCGGGAGTGCGATGGTGACGCTGGCGCGACTGAGCAGTGGCAGGTCCTCCATTTGTACACCACCGTGGGGACCGACTGTTGACAAAATACTATTGTGAAAAAAAATAATTAAATTAACAATAAAGAAACAACTTTTTTTAAAAATAAATTTAGAGAAAATCGCGGGCACAGCGCGTCTGTGAGTCACGCGCGCCTCGAGAGAGAAACGGTGGCGCCACCGCCGCCGCCGCCGCCGCCGCCGCCGCCCGACCGTTTCCCCGGAGTTGCTTTGCTGATCTTCTTACGGACTGAAATTGAGATGAAGAGAGAGGCTTTCTTCTTCCCGTTTTCTCCTTTTTTATCTTTTTAATCTTTTAATTTTTTTTGTCCTCTTTCGAGCGGTCCACTTGTCAATTTGATTTCTAATTGAAAGCGCTCCCTCCCCTCTTCTTCCTACGGAAGAGAGAGAACACAGGTGTTCGATTCGATTCGAGACGGCTGCCCCGCCGATGCGAACAAGCCCGTTACCGTGGTCGCGCCCAAATACGAGTTGGAGTAAAAGCCAAACTGACCCCGATTCATAAATCAATCCGACAGCATGGCCGCGCCCCGAAAATGGGTTGCTCTTTGTCGGCACGAAATTCCAAAATCTCATTATTGGACGATAAAGTAGTCACGAACCAATCATATCACTTCTCCGTATACCGCAGGAATCTCGCGATCATTATTTTAGACTACAATCATGTATGATTGCAGGCATCGGTCGAACGTGCATGATATCAAATATCAAATCGAATTTAATTTAACCTAAGGCTTCCTTTGGTACGAGCGTGAGTGGACAGGTCAGCTTTCGGCCCCATCAGTTGTTCAGGATGCTGACACGGCCCGCGTTCGGGGACATTGGACTAAAGCTTGGTCAAGCCACATTCATACGCTTGAAGAGCGGCCGAATAGCCCCATCATTTGATTTTTCTCACGTTTTCTTTCATTGACCCTGATTAATTCCCATGATCAATTAGATCCCACAGGCTGTGTACAAGGGCAGCCGTGGCCGGCGGCGACTCGCAGACACGAGCAAGGCACTGAATAACGTCGAATCATTCCCGCTGCTACTGATTCGAGCAACCCCATGAGCTGTCAATCCAAGGGGGAGGGCATGACCGTCTGTCCGATAACGAGCCACTGGAGTTGAAGCATCATTTCTAATCAGAGCCCTTAACGCCCCGCCCCTACCATAACAAAACCACTAAAAAGGGGGAGACCTAGCTGGGAATGTCGCCGTTTTTCTATCACAGCTATAGTGTGATTTTCCTCAGCAGCACAAAACACACTCTCTAGCAAAGTCACTGTTCGGTCTCTTAAATATGAAACCTAACAGAGTGTCAATTAAAGCTACTCGCCCCTTCCAACATGGGGTTGAGAAGTGCTTAAGGCAGTACATGACTACCGGGAAGCGGCGCTAATTGGAAACAACAGGGACAACACAATCTCCGAGTCATCGAACCACAGTCCCAACTTGGTCAGGGAAACAAGCGCGATATACTGGATCTTTGCAGTGAACAAACTCGATGCATGTCCAGTACGAACACTGGATAAAATCATGCCACAATGCTTGCAGAAGCAAATATTGTGTCTGCACGGTGGAGGAAGATACGACAAACCTCTTTTCCTCCCCCAATAAGGGACCCTGGAAAAGAGACAGAAACAAGGGAGGCGAGAACCTCTTTCACTTCGATCACCTGGAAATAATCTGGACAAGTTACAAAGCAGCCCTGCAGTCTCCTCATCCTTATGGCAACCTGGATGTCAGTAGTGCTGATCAAAAACATCCAACTTTTGATGGGATGGTTTTCCATCACAGAGCTATGCAAACAAATGAACTACCAAGAATTGTGGATGTCAAGATCCAACACAGATGGTTCGATGAATATATAGGAAGTATCCGTATCAAATCTCGGGTGGTCATCTGCTGCTCCTCATAACATTTTAGGTATTCAGCATATATTAGCCATATCCCGGCAATTCAAATGCATCATATACCCATCCCTGCAGAGCAACGGATCCAATTCTCCGTGAGCAAATACGAGCCAAAACCTTGATAATTGGATATGAAGCGTAAGAAAAAAGTGGCCATGTATGCAGAAAGCCAATTATGCAGTGAGAGTCAATTATTGTGGGGAAAAAAATAAGATAGGCAGGTAAAATCAAGATACTGGACAGAATCTGTCATTCCTTCCCCTATTTGGATGCATGATGGGGATAACTATGTGTATGAAAATAAATTGACCGACAGACTTGAGTAGCCTCTCTCTTTCTCTTGCTTGCCACTTTCACTAAGGACATTCTTGTGATTATAAATTATATGTATCAGCACAAAGTCAACTTCCATCCATTTTACCTCTTACTTTGGAGAAACTTTTTCCTTGGGTCCAAAAGGAAGTAAATGAATTCCTCTTCCATTCCCTTCCCTTGTAGTTACCCAGATAATAGAATCATTGCGAGTAGATTCTTTTGTTTTTTCCTTTCAATGTCTTCCATCCAAGATAAAAGTTAGAGCCTAACGCAAAACTTATAAGTGACTAAGGAAGAAAAGGTGGGAACAAAAAATAAAGTTGAACCGTGTTAATATAATTTTGTTTCAACTGCACTTAAAAAAAGACTATCACATTTCGTGTAAACTAGGACGCTTATGGTTCGTGGGTCTCGTTTGGAGACACTTTAAACAAACAAAAAAAAAAAACTAATTTCAGTAAGAAATTTCACCAAAATCAATCTAATCAGGTTAAAAGTCAAACCAAACCATGTAGTGAGTTCATCATTTGTGAGATACGGCTCTAAAGCAATAACAGATAAGAAGATAAGAAGTAAGTTGAAACTTTAATTGCTAACATCAAGCAAGAAAATTATTTCGATTCCAGAAAACCAAGGAAAAATGCAAGCTGCGAAGACATTAAACACCTATCAGCTATGAAATTTTTCATTAGGTGAAAGAAGGATCATAGTCTTGTTGTTGATGACAAAATTATTTCCTTAACATATACTAGCAATTTGGTTAGGTTTATCAAGTTAACACTTAAGGGAACCCCAACAAATAAGTCTTAACAGAAAACTTCTCTACAACCCGAGACCAAATTATCAAGTCAGCCTTATCAGATAAAAGTCATCAATTCCTTAAACTTTTATCACGACTACGGCTCATCAACCATACCAAAGAACTACATAAACCCAAAGCAATAAACTTATTGAATTGCCCATCTAGGAATGATTTGCTGGGAACCAAGCACAAAGACAAACTAATTGATTGGTTGATTGATTCAATCCAGAGACACTAATTGATTGCGCCAAAATCCCAAGCAAAGAGCAAAATGACGAGCGATTCAGCATTGTCTGACTAAGTAAGCAGCTCCTCTCGACTCAACTCAAGATGAGATGTACCATTCATCTACCTTTTGATGCAAAAAAATAGTATCACGACCAAGATACTGGAATCTAAAATTTGCTATGTTACGAAACTTTACTGTTCTTGGGTCCATATAATTGTATGTTGACAATCATAGGGCTAGGGACAAGCTGTTACAAGTCAACCTGCACCATCTTCAGAAATCCACACTCTCTAATTCCACCATGCACAACATTTTGGAACCACTGTCACCGATCTTGATCTACTTTCAAAGGGAACATCCATACAGCTCTTTCCCAAACAACTTAAAATCAAAATCATTTAAAGCAAACTGCTTACAAAGAGGTTTCGAAGTATCATCCGAATAAGTTTCCGTTATGAGGTTGAGATCTAACTAGTCAAGCATGCAGTTTGTTGTTACTGCCACTACAGCTTGCTATATGAACATTATATTATTTAGTACATTTCGAGTGGAAAAAAAAAGTACCCAAACAAAGTTTTCTCCGGGCAACATCTTCTCTTTTGATCTCTGTGACTTCTATACCCTCTTCGTTTACCCTCATTGACTTAATTCAACTTTGCAATAAAATAGATAGACAAAGAGAGATAAGTTCTAAAACGAAACCTCAATATTCTTATTCGACAAGGGAATAGCTTCAGCTAGTAAAACTTACTTAACATCTCAACATGGACATAATATGAATCCAAAGGACAACTGTAAAGTTTACTTAACATCATCACCATCATCTCAAGCAACTGTCAACACCGAATGCATCAATCAAATATGACCTAAATTTGCCCAAATACTAGATAGGAGACAAGTCAAACAGGAATGCCTACCATCTTTCTGACACTGTTGAGGCATCAGGCAAATCAATATCCAATTAAGCTTGGATCTCCAACGTACTCAGCAATTTGATCAAGCCGCACATTGAACAACTCCTGACTATCAGCATCGCGGACTACACCAGTCTCTCGGTCAAAATCCCTGTCCACTAAACTCCCATGAACACCCTTATAACGACCAGACAGAACAAAAACCGGACCCCCACGCTTGGGTAATGCAGTCTCAAGATATTCTTGATCCACAGCTTGAATAAGTTCCTTGCTCTCATCCATCAATATATCGCAAATCTTAGGTCCAACAACATCGACCACCCTTCCCTTTTTCAGATACAATCTCCCACCTTTCAAATCCTTGCTGGTCACTCTAACCCTTATGTGACTCATCAGCCACCCAACTTTACCACTGTCACCCCTCTTATCTCCACCATTTCGAACATCTCTCTTCCCTTCATCTCCGCTCCTTTTACGACTTCCCGAACTATCATTCTTAATTCGAAGCTCCTTCATCTTCCTCAGAAACTTTTCTTCCTCAGCAGAACCCAACTCAGTGACATCCTTGATCCTGACCTTGACTTCCTCTTCTCTCCTCGAGAGATTCAGGATCACCGATTTGCTGCCCACTACTTCCACGATTTTTCCCTTCAATCCAAACAAGTCTTCTCTACTTCCCCCAACAATCCTCACCTCTTTACCCGCTCGAAACCTCCCACCACCTCCTCGACTATCCCTCCCGTTCGCCTTCTCTTCCAGCACTGGCTTCTCGGGCTCAAACCCCAGCCCAAACCTCTCTCGACCCCTCTTCTCAATCTGCCTAATCGGAACATCCTCCTTGGCGTTCTTCCCCACCCCTTTCCCCTCCTGCCAACCATAACCCCTAAGATACGCCGCCGCAAATTCCTCCACGGGCATGTCCTCGTACCCAGGATCGTCCCCCAACTTCGCCAGCTCCTCCCTCAGTTTCAGCCCGGAATCATCTAGTCTCCCCAATTTCCCTGGCGCTTCGGGCTTGTCCTCGCCGTCCTCTCTCCGGCGGACGGTGAGGCCGTACGACACGGCGGCGGCGGCGGCGTTGGCCTCCTCGTCGAGGGACCTGGACTGGGACTGGAACCGGGAGAGATCGGAGGCGGCGGCAGATGCGACGGGGTCCGGGTCGAAAGGCAGGTCGAGGTTCTTCATCCGCTTGGCGCGGCGCCACTCGTTGGGCTTCGGCGGGATGACCAGCAGGTTCCTGCGGGTCCCGTCCTCCGCCGGGGCGTCGGAGGAATCGAACCGGGTGATCTGCTCCCGCGCCGACGACGGAGGAGGCGGGGCGGCATCGCCGCGGCCGTCGTCGGCGAAGGGGAAGGTGGCGGCGGCGGAGGCGGAGGAGAAGGGCTTGGCGGCCGGCTTCGGGGGCTTCTTGGAGGCGTTGAAGGAGAGCTTCATGCCGACCGCCGGCTTCTTGCGAGGAAGGACCGATCTTCTTCAGAGCGTCGCCGGGAAACCTAACCGAGCGAGAGAGGGACGAGAGAGCGATAATCGACGAAAGACGGGGAACGATCGAGGAAGCAGGCTTTGGAAGTCGCTCGTTTTGAGCATGAGAGGGAGAGACACGGACAGAGAGAAGGGAGCGTGGCGTTTGACTCCTTATGCGAATCCTTCAAAATAAAAAACCAATCTTTGGCTAATACCACCAAAGGTCCTAAACGACGGACTTACTCCGAATTAATTTTTGACGTTATCAAAAACTACTTTAAATTAAATTTTTAAGTCAACAAAAGATAGTGAGCTGACATACTCGTGGCATAATTACCTTCCGCTTAACTTCCATCAAATTTTCTATGAAATTACTGAGTTGGGTAACACATATAATAATTCAAGTCTACATGAAAATTCATATCAATTTGGAGTAAAAGTTATCATAGGTTTATCAGTTTGGAAATTTTGGTATCCTCAAAATTAGTTTTTGATAAATTTGTTACAGATATACCGATTAGGGATTTTTCGTGATATTGATTCTTTGATATTTCATCCTCAAATTTGAGCGATTGTGGCAATTGCTTCCCTATACCCTCTTTTTTTAGGGTTAATATCACCAAAAATCTCAAACTGATACACACGTGACAATTTTACCACAAACTTTTTTTTTACCACCAAAAATCCCAAACCGGTACACATGTGACAATTTTACCCCAAACATATCTCAAAAAACCTCAAACTAGTATATTTATGACAATTTTACCCTGAACATATCACAAAAAACCCCAAACCGGTACACATGTGACAATTTTACCATGGACTAAAATTTAATATTATTATTTTTTATTTTTTAGAATTTTTATTAATTTTTTATTTTTTCTTTTCTTTTTTTTTCTTCATCTTTAACCTCTGGCTAGTCACCGGACCAGCGACCGGCCAGAGGCGGAAGCCGACAAGGTCGGCTGCTGGAAAGGGCCGCCCTCGCCTACGTCGGGCAAGGGCGACCCTCACCCGAGTCTGGCGAGGGCAACCCTCGCCTGCATCAAGCGAGGGCTGCCCTCGCCGGCATCGAGTGAGGCCAACCCTCGCCTAAGTCGAGCGAGGACAACCTTCGCTTGACTCAAGCGAGGGCAATGCCAGTGACCAGCAAGGCCTCAGCCTCGCCGGCTTCCGCCTCTGGCGACGGGCCATAGGTTGAAGATGAAGAAAAAAATTAAAAAAAATTATTAGTTCGGGGTAAAATTGTCACAGGTATATCAGTTTGAGATTTTTCGTGGTCAAAAAAATAGTTTATGGTAAATTTGTCGCGAATTTATCAGTTTAGAGTAAAATTGTCACAGATGTACTAGTTTAGGGTTTTTGGTAGTAAAAAAAGTTTAAAGTAAAATTGTCACATATGTACCAGTTTAGGGTTTTTGGTAGTAAAAAAAAAGTTCAGCATAAAATTATCACACACGTACCAGTTTAGGGTTTTTGGTGGTATTAGCCATTTTTTTTAGGAGTACAATCAATGTTTCTTACTCGATTTTTCCATTCTAAGTCCTCTTTTAATTATGATAATTAACTACGTTAATGGGTTTTTTTTTTAAAGTACCTGTTTTTAATACCATTAACATGAGGCGGACAAAACGCCTTCAAAACTCTTTTCAACACCTTCAAACAGAAGGTCGCCGTTGCACGCTCCTTCCATTTAGAAAAGGAACTTCAATGAGCTTTCGATGCGTGTCACGTTGGCTAAATTTTATCGGGGGCTCAAATGAGTGAGTCTTAAATGTGACCATGCGAATGAAGCTTCTTTTCAGACTACGAATGTGCATTCGATCTGAGCACAATTGGAGAGAGGATTGCTCCACACAAATAGGTTCAGAAGAGGCATACAGTTTAAGGAATGAAAGAGATTTCTAGGTAAACAAGCGTAAGAATATGTGGCTTTACACCAAAAGAAAACTAAGTTCTTCGAGCAACTGCCGCGCATCTCCCATAACTCCGGAAGATCATGCGATATCTTTACTGCCTGCACAATAAACCATATGGCCCCTTCTCGAAAACAATCATCGACCTTCGCAATATAAGTACGGTACTGGAGCAGGAAAGAAGAGAGGCTAGCAAGCAAGAACTCTTCGTCGCATCCAAGAACTCTTCGTCGCATCCTCGGCTAATGTTGACACTCCCTGAAACAGCCAGGGAGTCACAATTTGAGGCCCTAAACCTAAGCACTGCATTATTGGAGACCCAGCCACAAAAGTACAAGTAAGCTACTCACGAACAACTAAACAGATCCGCCAAAGGCGCATCCACCAAGAGGAAGAATACATATTGGATAGATCAAAATTCACCTGTTTGAGGCAACTACAAATAGGACCATAGCGTGTGAATCTACTTCGCATTATCTAGTTCCCATCCATTTGAGTTATTTCACGGTACTTCGACAAAATGGTTCGAGAGATGTGAGATAATTATCATGCTTCGTCTTCACTTGTCTCTATAAGAACAACAGGCTTTTTCGTCTTTGGTCTCTTCGATGGTCTATCATCAGTGCTTTGGCTTTTATGGGACGAATTCTTGTCAGACTGATCAGAGCCTCCGTACTTCTCAACTTCTTCAAGAATTCTACTGCCATACTTCTTCGACTTGAGCTTCCCAATTATGCTCTCCAGCTGCCAGAATAATTAATGGTGTAGTAAGTCCTCATCCAAGTGACAATGAATACCCAAAAAGAGATGCAGTGACATTGTCTCCTTAGCTTAGGTAGTATGAAGATCACCAAACTCAACTATACCACTTTGCACTAACTTAGCTAGGGGCCAGTCCATTTTTCAGGCAGGCTTCACAAAGCAAACTCTTTTCATCTTTTTGGTGGCATTAACCTTTTATACGATTAATGAATTACCAATATCACTGGATTCAGTAAATTAGTTGGAAACTAAAACTTCTCTGAGCTATTTAGCGTGAATAATGAAGGAGCTCTGAACTAATCATGTTTGTCCCCAATCGTACACTGGTCAAAAAACACCAATCTGATCGGACACAAACCATCAAGTTGAACTAGTTACTCTATCGTTCGATTGTTTTGATTTGGATGCAGTCAGAAAAATGAGCTCGGTTGATATGATTAACACTTGACTTTCAAGATTCCCAAAATACATGTTCCAATGGCATTCCTCAACTTCATGAAAACATAATCAGGTACACTCTTCTTGACAAAGAAAGTAAGCATATTTATTCAACACTTTGAACCAGGAGATATCAATTCTTAGTGCAAATAATTGTCAACACTTACCTCTTCTATTGAGCTGGGTTTTATGGCACTAATCATACTTATCTGTTGAGTTGTCAAGACTGAATGTGGTAATATCCCCCCATGAATAGAAGAGAGTTCCTTTCGTAGCTCATCAAGTTTAAACTCTAAACCAGAGGTGGTGAGGCTGCGCTTAGTAGATTTGATATTGTCATTCATTCTCTTCTGATTGCTTAAAAGCTCAAGCTTAATCATCATCTTTCCTGCGTGAAAATAAGCACTGAAAGCGTTAGAATACACCCCATTCTCTCACACAAGCTGTTGGGCCTACCACATAGGCAAATCATTTGCGACCTTAAACATTCTAAAGATAGAGCATTTGTCAATGGTCAGTGTTAGAATACATACCTTGCAAAACTTGCTTTGTCAATGGTCCAACTGTCACATAAGCATTTGTGGCATAAGCTGTATGCTGATATTCTTCTTTCTACATAATCAAAACAAGACGTAGAACTCACCAAGAGAGTTTGAACATGTTACTGGCAGGTGTATATATCAAGGAAGGCCTTCACAGTAAAAAAAAAAAGAACTCTAGAATGAGGAAATCACACAGGTGTAACATCTTATTTCAAGTAGTTCTAAGAAGATTAGAAAGATATTAAAATTCAGTTATGTCTTCACTTATGCGAAAATTAACCACATCAAAAGACCATTATTTAGCAAGAGTGATTAAGAATTTCTCTAGCATCCACCATGGACACAGATCCAAGTACTATTTCTTATCCCAGACAAACTGACAATAAAACAGCAGAAAAATCACAAAAATAAGTTAAAATGTCAGGAGACTCTAAATTCTTACCAACACTCGATCCAATATCAACTGTATCACAAGTTGCTCTAATTGCTCCTTTTTAAGATCAGAACCTGGAGAAGATATACAGCAGAAAAGATAACATGAGGAAAAAATAAAGCTGGAAGAAGGTGCAAAAGGAAGCTACAGACTCCTAGAGTTGGCATTATCAAGCAAGAAAAACAGATCATTCAAAATAAATGGATAGCATAACTCACACAATAGGAGATTTATCAGTATTGGAACAAAAGGAAAACCCATTTACAGAAACCCATCTGTCTGTAGCTGATTGCCGAGCTGTTTGATTGATACCAAATAACATCATCTCTAGAAAAGACCCCAGTACAACTTAATTGCTTTGTCCCATGCAAATGTATTTTTAAGAATATAAGTAAGATTTAACCCAATCCTTCAAGTATCTTATATCATTTATTACTTCGACATGAGTCTGCTTGCTGCAATCCATATAAGACTGCTACAAATTTAGAGACAATTGAGTACAAATAACATAGCCATACTAAGCTGTTAATTTGCCGTTGGAATATCATGTTAAACTAGAGGATGAAACCATCAAGCTTAAGGGCTGAAGAACTACATTTTAGGTTTTTATATCACCAAATGGATATTCATAAAAGAAGTACTCAAATCGCTAGAGAATTTCACAAACAAACCCAACAAGTATGCGTTCATTTTAATGTTACATGCATTTATTATAAAATATTGATATTCACCTAACTCCTTTTGCATTGTCTTTATTTTATCAACCAGCTGCAACATGGTCAATCTCTGATCCTTCTCCTGTACATCTTGAAGCAAAGAAATAACAAGCTTTGCGTGACCTGCAGACAAGACCACCAGTCAAACCTGAATTATTAAACATGCTGGAAGGCAGCTTTAAAAGAATGGCATCAAATGCTAAAAAAAACAAAATGAAAAAAAGGTAGTAGGAAGCTTGACGCAAAATAAAAAATGAAAAAACATGTCATTCTTGAAAAACAAAACAACATTGGAGAAGTGGGAAAATTTTGTAGAGGATTTATTCTCGTGCAATTTACAGATATTTAACCATTTGCACTTCCATTTCTAAGTCTGTCCACTCCATTTATCTGGATTGGTTTAACATAAACAAATTTGACCGTAAGGTTTAACGATCAAAACGGGGAAATTCACATCTCTAAAATGAACTCACATAGAAGGAACATGTATGGTCATAGAAAGGAAAAGAAAAACCATAGAGAAAAAAGATAAGATCCAACACCTTAATCTTTATCAAATTTTCGTTAAAAGCTAAATGCATATATAATGAATATTGAAAGTCCAAGGTAATGTACCAGATACATCCACCTCTTTGATCTCATTAGAGAAGGCACAGTTATCGCACATTCCTGTGGCAGTGAAATCATGATTTAGTCATTAAACAATTTTAGGACATTGAACTAAAACAATGCCAGTTATACAGAGAAAATCTACTAAAATCAATTTACTGAGTGAAGTGACAAACTGTACTAGAAGTCAAACAAGCAAGACCTCTTCAGGAGATAATTTGCTTGTGCAAACATATGATTTTGTCATCTCACCCAGTAAACAGTCTTACTATAAATTTGTAGCATCTCTAGCATTATCTATTGAACTAACTATCATAATAAACAGATATACCATTGCAGTCTTGCACTGCTTCAGCAAAATGCCTGAAAAAAGCACTTCGTCGACATTGTCTTTTACTCTGTAACACCAGAAACAACTTAGAAAGAGTTTCATTAAATTGACAAATTTAATGATCTTTAAGGCTATTATAGAAATAAAAGTTTACTTTTCTATTCTGCTACAACTATTCAAGTGGAAGATTTTACTCTCCTCGACATCCACAATGTCATAAATAATGGTAATTAAGATGGACAGAGCAGAAAAAATGTCAGAGTTTTTAGTCTGCCCGTGGGCAACATGAAGCAACTAATCAGTAAGGACAAAAATGAAAAAATTCTAGAAGAATGAGTTGGAAATTTGAAATTTATTTAGCAAACATATATCACCACATCCATCACCAGAATGTGCAAATGCAACGGGAACTTATCCATTTACTTATGTTAATACACTGGGAAAAGTGTTGGGTGAGGTACGATTCCAATGTCTGCTTTGGCGATTTATAAAAATTAAGGACATGTGACCATGACAAAGTGTCCGAACTTTGCACCATGAGTTTGGGGACACTTTCATAGAGTAAGGATTGGAGCATGACATTTGAATATCATTACCGATATTTGCCATGCAGTATTTCCAATTGTAGTAAGAGGACGAATAATCCAGCATATGGGATATCGACCTCCATAATCCTATGGGCACATACTCTTAGCATTATAAGTTTGTCACGCTCAAATTGATTTTTTTACCAAAATTACCAAAACCAGCAATTTGGTTCCCTTATGCACAAGAACATTCTATTTAAATTACATGTATTTATTTTATACCGCATGGTTGTACAAGGCACCCTAGCTTTAAAATTGAAAACTGCTAAGATCATCAGCCTATCCAGCACTAGGAGGGGAAAAAAGGACAATACCTGACAGTACCGCACTATGTCATACAGGTTATGTAACCCAGAGTTCTCATAGAAGACCATCGAACTCTGTCAAAGAAAGACCAACATCTCATGGATGAACAGTGCACTAGAATATGAAAATAAGTAACTAAAAGAAAAATTATACCTGCCTAGGAACATCTGCAGCCCTATAATATAATAAACATTCTGAAGGAAGTCCATCTCTTCCAGCCCGCCCACTTTCCTGAAGTAAAGGGTGTTACAGAAAGAACGAATATTATCTAAAGCAGTTCAGAAGGAAAAGGTTGAAAACCTGGTAGTATGTTTCCATTGATTTACTCAGACTGTGATGGATGACAAACCTGACTATGAGAAATAATGATATTAAGTACAAAAACAGAGGCAAATAGCATTAACACTTGATGTCAGATTAAAAAGAGAAGTGCTTGGACAGAAATATGCATAGACCGAGAAATTAAATATTTTGGCTGCTAAGGGTTCCACAAACAAGGCCACATACATGAGAGCCTATTCTAAAAGTCTCTCAAAGAAATGATGGCAACTTCCAAAATCTCCAAACAGGCACACGAGGGCATGCACACGGGAGACAGACGTGGCGCTTCAGTACAGATACTTGATCTATAATACATTCAAGGGTTGAGATTATTTCATCTTCACAAATTCAGATGTGACACAAGGCACTCAACATTGAATGTCCATTCATGCACAAAATGTGCATTAGTTTCAGCAGAAGATCTCTTCAATGTGTTTCGTTTAGTGAGAAGCTAAGTTTAGTTAATCCAGGGGATAATAGAAGGTGATGACAAAGGGTTTTACTTCACCCGAAAAGGAAAAAAAAAATCTATTAGCCTTTCCATGATTCCATCAACATCAGCTGCTCTATTAGATGAATTACATAGCAACCTATATTAGCCAAAAGAACTCTAAAATGAGGTAAATCTGGCAGATAACATTGTCAAAGAGTATGCTTAGTAAAAAATTTCTAATGCTCAGAAATGGAGCTATAAATGAAAAGACTTTCGGATTAATAAGCATGACCAGCTAATTCCTATTCTAAGAGTAAAAGACCTTTGAGAAAGAAATCAGCGCATATATATAGCATTTTGCAATACTAACCATCAGGTTTGTTGATTCCCATTCCAAATGCCACCTACAACCATGAGAAAAAAGTATGTTAAAATGAATTAGATAAAAGGATATAATTAATCTGCATATACATACCGTCCCAACAATTACTTGTAGCTTGCTATTGCTCCACCTGTAACAGACAAACATTAAAGGGTCAAGCACATCTATGCAAAAAAAAAATGTCCGGAGAGGGTAAATGGACCTTTAGCTAATTATCTATCTCCAAGGCAGGGGAAGGGGGATTGAAGAATCATTGAGAGCTGTGTGCACCTGTGTGTCTCTGTGTGCTCCACCATTTCTGTCTTAACTATGTTTAAGCATTTTGAAATCTACTCTCAGTAGTCTGATTAAAGATGCAAACCACAACTTTGGCGGTTGAACACATTGTCAAAACTATCACACTAGTTCAGCTACAGTCAAAAGACTGCTCAACTTCAGGGTTATGTTGTTCTAGCAGCAGATAAAGCTCATATAAAACTTGGAGACCCTCAGTTTAATTAAGATAATGAAATAGCACAGTTGGACAGAACAAGACTGATTTATCGCAAAAACATAAGGCAGTCATCTTCATTGATAATGTGCTGGTAATAATGCTGTTAGCCTCTGTTTCAGTCAAATCTAGGTAGAATTGCACCAGAATCTTGCAAGTGAATAGCCATAGACAGACAGATAGATAGACGGAGAGTTGTGGAACTTATTGACTTCCAAAGTGAGCATGCAAAAGCCATGTTACCTCAGATGAACTTTCTCACGAGCATTTACATCCATATCTGCATGATAATGATCCGCTGAAATTCCTCTATCTCGTAACTCCTTTGCAACCTGTTCTACACAATACATGTCAGAAGTGAGTATTTAATACTAGTTACAAAGAAAGTACAGATATGTAAGCATAGAAAAGTAATTCAGTGACTTCACCAATTGTTGTAGTGAGAACAAAAAAAATGTGATTCTAAGAACAAATGGTATGTGGCAACCTCAAAAGAAAACGACATTGCCCTTTTCGCTAAATCAACACAAAGACCTATTTATTACTATGAAGTCGGCAATCCTAGCAACTTTAGAAAATTTCCCAGTCTTTGTTCCCTTGGGTGCACCATATTACACTATAGATATATTTGATTCATTCTGTCAATTCTGCAACATCATTCTCCATGTTATCAATTTCACTTGTGAACCAAAAATTTGAGCCTACACGTGAGGGAAATTGAAGAAATGGCCCACATAAATTCTTGGCCTTCTTTTTCTAATCAACTGTTACAAGGAGATATAGTCTAACAAGTAACAAAGTAATGTTTTTACTGAATTAATCATGCAAATTAGTTAGTGAATTTATAACACTGAACCGCTAATAACTAGAAAAACATAAACAGAGCACATAATGGCGAAAGAAATAGAATTGATGAAAGGATATTGAGTTCGATGATCTAAAACACCAGCATGAGACAATAAAATTAATCTCAGTTTGCAGCCCCGCTTGCAAGCGAATTGGAAGAATGTTATCCAGTGAAAAACAGTAAACAATACACCTCCAGAAAAAGAGTAAAAACAGGAGTTGAAGGATGGACTTAACCTGTTCACATTCCTTCCTAGAGAAGCAATAAACTATTCCAGATTCATTATTGGGATAAGATTCCCGAATAAATTCAGCAATTTCATCAATAACCACTTTAGCAACCGATGACTTGTCTCGTACCTGCAGCATGTCCATAATAAATGTTGGCTCTTTGGTATGTAGCATTATATTAAAGATTCAATAAATCAATCAATGACATACCAAGTAAAAGAGATTCGGCCTGTTAACAGTGCTGACAAACTTAACACACTTGGGGATCTGCAGCATTTCCATCAGATCATTTTGTACTTTCCAAGTAGCAGTTGCCTGTAAAAACAAGACAACCAATCATTCATGAGATCGCAAATGCTTTAAATTAGTACATTTAACTATCAAAGTAGCCATGTCATCCAAAAATCAATAGAAAGAAGATATGAGAAGGCATACAGTCAAAGCAACCACAGGAATGTTGGGAAACTGAGTCTTCAAGATACCAAGGTTTTTGTAGTCGGGCCGAAAGTCGTGACCCCACTGACTACAGCAGTGTGCCTCCTGCAGTTTACAGGCAAGCAAGGACTTAGTACAACCAACTATATGACCATATTCGACCTTAGCAAGAAGGGCATTGACATCAAGATTCAATTAGTTGAAGTGGCATTTATTAAAGTCTGCAAAAGCATGTTTAACCTAATGGTCCATAGGTTATGATCATGAAAGACAAGTGCCTAAAAGGCAATTTCAATGTGCATGATCAATGTTACCGAAGGGAAGAAAGCATAATGGCATTTTCTTCTACTTCCTCCTCTTTTGTCACTCTCTGTAGATGAGCAAAGTGACGTCTTGACAAATCAATGATGTGTTTTTTGCAGCGACAAGTCTAAGATGTTGACCGACTATAAGTTCGCTAAAATTACTATCTTCCTAAGTTTCTCTACTTAACCAATTTTCCTGAGGAAGCAGTTGTCAAGACTAAACCTACTTTAAAGACGATCAATGGAGACGTAGCAGCTGAAGAAAACAAAATCAAAGTTGGACAGTGCTATCCAGTAACTTCTGCGACTAATCACACACCTTCTAAAAGCTCATTGTATCCAAACTACAATCATTGTACTTCATGTTTCCAGCTTTTAACATAAGGTACACGTAAACTGGATCAAACGTCATTGATAATTTTACCTTCATAACGAAGTCCTTGATTTGAATCCTAGGTGCTGCTCCGTGAACAATGTAATACCAAAACTAGCAAGCTGATTCTTCCAGGTTGGTCAAAACCAGTTTTAAATGCTAAAGGACAAGCCTTAGGTGCAGTGTCAACTTAAGGCAGCCCCACTAGCAACCTAACTCGGATCAACAAAATTGGTCAAACTACATTTCGTAAGCTTGTTATCACTTGAAGCAGTCTAACTGGCCCACCATCCTTGGTTGAAGACATTATGATAGTCTTGTCTATCTATCGTTATGAAGTAGCATAACTTTCAAGTTCGAAGTGGTAAGTCATATCACCTTGCTACATACACAGAAACATAGGCTGCTCAAACCAAAATTTACCAACACTAAAGATCAGAGATCACTGAAGGCCAAAACCAGAAAGAAAATTCAGATATTTACATCAATTGCTATCAAAGAAAGACGCCCCGCATGGTGGCATTTCTCCAGCTTTGACATGAACCTTTTGCTCTTGGATATCTTTTCTGGAGTAACATATAGTATCTTCAGCTCTCCTTCACCGTTTTCAAGCGCCTTGTATATAAACTTTTCATTGTCCTTGCCAGTAGTTGATGTCAACATATGTGCCGGAATGCCCAATGCAGCCAGACCCATTACCTAAGCAATGGTAATTTTGCATAAGTTTGTGTCACTAATGAACTTCACAGAGTATAACATATTCACGAGGGAACAGAAAATAGGAAAACACCTGATCCTGAATCAAAGAGAGCAATGGACTGACAACAAGGGCAACTCCTTCCTGAAGAATGGCAGGAAGCTGGTAGCAGAGGCTTTTGCCACCACCAGCAGCCATGATGACCAGGACATCTCTTCGACTCATAATGGCATTTATGATCTGGAAACAAGGAACCGGTAATTCTCAGGAACATGTTGGGTTAAAGCAACAACTGGAAATTGTAACAGTAAAACATACCCATTACAAATACATTGGGCAGGCAGATATTTGTATGAAAGTAATGACAAGAGCGAGAGTTGATAGATTTAGAAAGAAACATGACAATGAGTCTGACTTTCAGCAGACTGAGTCAGAACAGTAGTATATGAAACTTTAGATTCATTGCATTCACTCTAAAGAAATAATTATATGGATAAATACATTCAACAATTACTATGATGATTGTAAAAACTCACATTAACAAAGGGAGCGGATCTATAAGATTTCAAACTGGAAGGAAAAGCATGGGGTGATCACGATTGTAAATTAACCAAAGTATACAGAGCAAAAAAATCAATTGCAAAGATCCCAAAATTGGGCAAGAACTTCAGCTCCAGCTATTAACCACCAGCATAATAACTAAAACAGTAACATTGATATTTCCAGCACTGACCTGCCGCTGATTCGCTCGGTACTTGCGTATCCCAAAAACATTGAACTTGACGTCGTCGGCTCGAGCATCCCAGTCAAACACGCCCGACCAATCTTCCGCCGACGTAGACGCGCCATCCTTCACAGGGCTCCCGACATCCTCGCACGCTTCCAATATCGTCTTCAGCTCAGACTGCCGCTCATACAGCTTCTCTTGCCGATCGAGCAAAACCTTTATCTGGTCTGCATTGCAGTCCGCAAAGAATCAAAACAAACAGCAACGCCAAAAACGCGGCCAAGCTAAACGGACGAGCAAATGCACAAAGCCGGGATTTTTACAGGACCCATTTGATTTTCTTATGAACCCAAATTCTCAGCATAAGCAGAACGATTCAGTTTTTGTCGCAAATGATCACAGTGCTCCTCAAGCCGTTCCTGGTTGAAAGTCAGAAACTTCACTCCTGACATCAATTGCAGTCGTCGCGTAGCAAGGAACAGCCAATGGCGACCATCATAGAGAGAGAGAGAGAGAGAGCGAGAGAGAGAGAGAGGAAGAGAGACCTTGGACGTCTTGAAGCTCGACCTCCACGCTCAGCAGCTCCTGCAAAACATCGCCGACTTCCATCTCCTCCCAAACCAGCGACGCAACCGCGATGCCAATTGCTCCTCCGACGCCAAGATTCTCCCTCCGGACGGATCGCGAATCCCTAGGAAAACGTCGATACCAAATCGGCGCGGCGACGGCGATACGCTCCCTCCCTCCCTCCTTTCTTCCCGCCGGAGGAAGCAAAGAGCGCTCTCTCCGCTTCTCACCCCCGCGTCGTTGGGCGCAACTGTTGGGCCTAAATGGGCCTTCCCCTCTCCTGAAAGCGTACGAGATAATGGAGTCTACAGGCCCATGAACAACTTTCGCTGCAAAATTGGGCCCACGCATTTGCGTGAGAAAGAAAATACTACAGCTTATAATTTGACATATTTAGTTATTTTCTTTAGGCTTTTTTTATATTTTGGGAAAAAAGCCACCACAAATCTCAAACTATGCCCACTGTGACAAATTTTCCTTGAACTTTTTATTTCGATATCAAAAATCTCGAATTATACCTATTCTAACACATTTATTCTGAACTTTTTTCTTGTGATATAAGAAACCTCAAACTTATACCTACATGATATATTTATCCTCCATTAAGGTTCTATCGGATGATTTTTCAATTTAATTAACATTTATCTTCCGGCGTTCATGTAAACAGATTTTTAATGATGCTCATTGACGAATTTTTTACGGATGGTAAATGTGTCACACGGGAACAAGTTTTGGATTTTTTGAGTCACGGAAAAAATGTTATGATAAATACATCACATTTGGCACAGTTTTGGATTTCTCATGGCTTTTTCGGAAGCCATGAATTATGAATAGAATTCGATTCACTTAGTATTAGAAATTTAAGTAACGAGATGCTTCCGATGTTGACTTGAGTTCAATGAGACATTTTCAATATCTCACCTACCAAAACCAAAATTTTGAGACTTTTTGTTGTTCTTTGTTATAACGGGTGCATGAATGGTGGCGATTAACCTGCCTAGGCCAACCCAGTGACCCGACCCAATTTTCAGGGGCTCGGATTAGATTGCATGGGATTTTTATTTTTATATTTTTTCAAGTTGGGATAAAAATTTGTCGAGGTCAATTTCATTTTTTTACAAATTAGGTTTAAAAAATTGTTAAGAAGTCACAAATCAAAACTACTAATAAGTTCATCAGTCAAAGTCAACCGCGCAATTGACTATAAATATATCGAGGCAAAACGAGTAGAGTCTTGAGATTTGCATCACTTTACTTTTGCAACCATCAAGTAATCAAATGAAAAGTTTGGAATCCCTGATGCACTAAATTACTTTGCTGACACGTGTAATCAATGCTTCGAAAGTTGGATATTTTCTTATCGAACATATTAGACTAATGTTCAAAGAACGCCCGACAAATGTGAACTTTTCAGTGTTCGGCACCAAAGTATTGGATATGCTCTATCGATTTGCCTATTAAAAATACATATAGCTGACGCATATGCAAGTTTGTCCATCAACTCTTAGGGTCGGCTCAGTTGGCTAGGGCGCTGATAGATATTTTTAGCTCGGGAACTGGAAGCCAAGATCCCACCAACCGCGCGTGGATTGCCCCTTTCATAACCCGCCCCCGGATGAGGTTGCCATATCGATAAGAAACTGGGGAAGTTTTGTCTTCACCCATTGCATCAGCAAGCCCAAAAATGGCACGCTCCTCCAGTCTCGGCGAGCCAACCGACATGAAGACATGGATGAAGCTGGTCTTACTTCCTCCCATCACTCACGCACGCGCGCGCGCGCACACTCTCTCTCTCTCTCTTTATAAAAGAAGAACCATCCATTGAGTCATGACCGCTCGACCACGTGAAAGTTAGGCGAGGCCCCAAAACGACTGGCGAGCGCCAGACAGATGCAGAGACAGAGGGAGAGACGCATTGAATTCAAGACAGGAGATCGTTTTGGCTGCTGGGAAGAGGGAGAAGATAAAGGGGTCCGTGCGTGAAAAGGGGCCATCCAAACTTTGTGGCGGACGTTGGAGATTGGAGAGAGAGAGAGAGAGGGAATAGGAAAAGGGGAATGGCATTGAATGCGCAAAGCTGGTGCATGGTCTCCAATCTCCAAATTGCCGCCTGATCACGGGGAGCCTTTCTTTCTGTCTTCCGGCAACTTACTTTTTCTTTTCTTGAATGTTGGAGAGACTTCTCTCTATTTCATTCTGGTTTTAGTATTCATAATAACAGGGCCCTCCTCTTCTTCTTTTTCTTTTTTGGCTGATTTTTCGAGCTCTCTAGATACCGTTGGAGCCAGCCGCGGGAATTGTAAGTAAATTCGCATATGTAATGATTCTAACTCGAGCCTCGAGTGAGTAAAAAGGGTTTCACCACGATGTTTGTGGAGTTATGATTACGAAGTGTTAACTAGAACTGAGCAATGGAACCGAAACCCAGGGATAGGGCCGAGATTGGTTCATAAGGGTACCGATGCAATTTCGGGTTCCAAAAACTAAAAACCAACTGCTTTGACCTGGGAACCTAGGGTAGAACCTTGAACTAAACGATTGCAAATCGGTTTACCTTTAACCCTAAGCAAGGTGTTTTTACTCTTTTCATAAATTGAATATATTCGACGTATTATTTTCAAGTAGAAGGAATTGTATTCATATTTAACATAATACATAATATCATGAAACAAAAGAATGAAAAAAAAAAAAACCTACTAGTCTAAGGTCAACAAGGTCTGTTTCAAATTCCAAAAATTGAAAATCGTCCATGACAGGGTATTGGGTTCTAGGTCTAGAACTTACCTACTCTAAAATCGATCACTCTCAGTATCAACTTGATAAAAAAGTGATTTGCGTGTTTAATTTTTTCCGTAATGTCATGGCACTATTGCTTTTTAATCCCATAATTTCTTTTTATTTTCACTTACCATTGAGAAAAAGAGATATATTGAAAAGAAAAAAACCAAGTAGTGGATTAATACCATTGCAACTTGCAAGCCCAATAGTAATGTAGACATGGATATCCAACTATGTATCACGTGATCTACGATAAAATCATTTATCAATTTCCTTTTCGTTTCTCTTAGAACTTTTTGAGCATCTCACTTTCCACTTTTTCATTGACAAACAAAAGCGGAAACATGGGTTTCATGGATATCACATCAGGCGCAATAAAAGAAAGCATTCAAAGCCAGAACTTCAAGGAAATCCCTTTTTTTCCATATAAAGTGATCTATGGGCTAAGTAATAGAAAGCATCATATACAAATAAAATCGCAAAGGATAAAAAAATGGTGATACCCTGGCTCTAGCTAATTTATTACATGAATGGATGCATCGGTCATCCTACAATATCTCGCATAGGAGGAGAGAGACGCAAGCAATGGCCTCACCTTAGTCATGCTGCCTAGGTGCGTTCATGACCCTTATCTTTAGGGTATGATTGAGTCGAGTCGAGGTGAGACACTTCAATGCTTGAGCTTGATTGGGCTCAGACATCAAACTATGCTTGATTGAATTGGATTTTCAGGGTTTACCTCAATTCGAATAAGGTTTTTGCCAAGCTTGACTCGACTTGATTATTTAATAAATGGAAGCTCCGATGGCACTAAGACCATGAACTCTAAGAGTACATTATAACTCAAAGAAGGAAAATTTCAGAAGCCATCTCCACTTTTTTTTTTGAATAATAATTTGCATCGTGAGTTTTGAAAGCGTACAATTTGCATCTTCAAACAGAATTCCCAAGTCCAAAAAAGGCCAATCCACCCTCAAACTCATGCAAGCCCTCAACCACTCCTCCTCCCCCCCTCCTCCCCCTTTGCCACAGCCGTGATCGAGCATTACCAATGTCAAGCTCAGTGAACATGGGTGTTAGCATCGAGCTCCACATATGTTGGTTGAGCTTGGTTGAAGCTCTGTCCATGTCGAGTCGAGCTTCACTCCGGCGGAGCTACACGAATTTGTCAAGTCGAGCCTAACTTAGATCCGGGCAGAGCTCAATGGGTCATGGCTCAGAATCAGCGATGGCATTGCAGGTGTCAGTAGTGCCAAGAGCGGAAAGGTTGAGTAGAGAGTGAATTAGGATTTCGGGCGAGTGGGTTTTCATATGTGGATGGATTTGAATGGTGGGAAGGGTAAAATCCGAAAGGAAAATGACAAATTCATGCATAGAGCCAAGACGCAAGATGCAACTTGGGATGCTGATTGTATACTTTCGATACTCAAGGTACAACTAGATATGCACACAAAAACGCGAGGATACTTTTTGATATCTTCCCCTTAAAATATGAACGACCCTACGTGTTTGTTTATACTACTTGTCTTATAATCAAATAATTAACTAAGTACAGAGATTCAACGACTGGCGGTGTCAGCAGAGTGCGAATGTGGACCACAAGTGATTCGGGAAACGCGACAAGATTGTCTTTTTTGCCGTTCGCAGGCCACGAGCTTTGTCTGCGTGCCTGCATGGGGGTGGGAGTAAGTGAAAAAGCTCATACCACGCGTATTTGCGCCTTTATCTTGATTACGTACGTAATTCCACCAACTACATTTTCGTTCTTTCTTTCTTTCTTGGCGGTCAAAAGGGGCTTTTGGGGCCAACCAAAAGCATGCATGATTAGGTGGAGCCTTTGACTAACCCGTCTAAATCGCTTTTATGGGTACTTTCGGCCTACAAATTGGTGGTTACGTAAAGAAAATGGGGGGTCTTCTCTTGTCCCTATTCCTCTAACCGTCTGATAGAACTTCTTATTCATCGAAAGATAAGTGTGCCGACGAAATAGTTCCGAGTTATGTTAAGAGATTTGTTTTCTTGAAAATACTTGTCTACAATAACAATGCGTCGATTCTGTTCTTGAGCACCCAAAAGGGGGGAAGATAAACTCCAAAGGTCCCGCTATACGGAGGAGGTGTTTTTACATCATTTGCACTACTGATGCGGTGTAATATGTTGATTACCTTGCCTGATTGATACGTATCTTGAATCGACGTCAATGTTTATAATTGGAAAGGCCTCTCTTGATGTTCATTCGGGTTTGTATAACTTAGGTTTCTAACTCCAAAGCTTATAAGTTGACATCTTTACCTCTTTTCTTTAGGCTCTTTTCATATTTGGCGAAGCCACAATTTTCACAACATATGTCCCACTTAATATTATGATTTTTACCAGGTATCTACTAATACTCGCTTAGTGTTAGATATATAGGCTTCATTTATTTCGCGAAAATAAATGATTATATAAATATTTTTCTAAAAATGATCGCTTGTATAGCTTGAAATAGTAAATCAACGGAAATAATTTTCATTATTTTACAAGCGATTATTTTTAGGAAAAAAATTTTTAAATCAGTCATTGTCTACAAGATAAACGGAGTTATGGGATCAAGGTACTTTCTAAAGTTGACTTTAGTTCAATAGGACATTTTCAATATCTTACCTACCGAAAACCAAAATTTTGAGACTTTTCTCGTTCCTTCTCATAAAACGGGTGCAAGAATGGTGCTTAACCCGTTTAGGTCAAATCGGCAACCCGACCCAATTTTTCGGATCCGGATTAGAATTTTCAGTTGAGAGGAAATGTTTGTCCATGTCCCACTGTTTCCCAACAAGATCACGTGTGCTGTCAAGGTCAATTTCATTTTTTTTTTACCAACCAAGTTAAGTAAATAAACAAAAGTTAAAAGTAAGAAGTCAAATCAAACTCCCAACAAATTCAAAACCAATCGAATTGGCATTTTACCAAATTTTCTGGTTGGGAAAAGAAATATATAGTTACAGACTTACAGTGTGCTTTAAATGTCAGCTTTCATTGTTCTTGATACAAAATTTTCGGATATCCGGTTTGCCTATTAACCCCTAGGTTGGCTCAATTAGTTGGGGCGATGGAGGATTTATATAGCTTGGGAGTTAAAGGTCGGAATCCCATCCTTGCTCAAAGATGGCTCCAAGTCACGGTCTCCATGTCCACATCTAAGGGTGATCAAGATAGATCGGTTCTCATCTTGGAATCTGAAATCGAACAGGGCAAGGTTGGTTCCTTATTTATGCAACGAGGAGCTGGCTTACCCGATGCTAAAACATGTGATTTATTCTTTCTTTTTGGATTTCTTCTATTTTCTACGGACGAGAGTTTCTCAATGTTAAAAAGAAAAGGACAATTCAATAATTAGTGTTTATTTCGGAATGAAAAATAGAAGGAAAATGAAAAAATCTCGGCCAGTCCGTTGATCCAATAGATGTGGGATGGGAAATCACCCAGATCTGGCCAGTTCTATTCGGGTCCCGGATTGGATTGGAACGGATGCACGCTTCCAACCGCAGCCCGACTCAAGAAAAAGTGAAGAAGAAGCAGGACGACGAAACCAGGAAGTTATCATCACCTATTGCGTCAGCAAAAAGGTACGGAGCCAACAAAAAAGGACAGCAAACTCCTCGAATCTCGGCGGCCGATCCAGATGCAGACATAAACAAAGCTGCTCTCTTTCTCTCTCTCTCTCTCTCGTGGATGGTGCTTCATTTGCGAGAGAGAGTGAGAGTGAGAGAGAGAGAAGTAGCAGCTCATTTTGGCTCTTGGGAATAGGGATGAGACGAGGGGGTGCGTGCACGAGATAAAGCTGTAGAGAGAGAGAGAGACAGAGACAGAGAAAAGAGAAGGAATTGAATGCGTAAAGCTGGTGCATGTCCCTCCCGCTCTCCACCGGCTTTTGCCGTTGCTAAGGGCTAGGGGAAAAGCCCGTTTCCTCTTCCCAGCAACTTCCTTTTTCTCGCTTTTTGGGACTAGGCTTTTCCTCTTTTTATTCTGCTTTAATCAAAACACGGCCATCTGTTTTTTTGCTCTTCTTTTCTTTTTTTTTTGAGCTCTCCGGATACCGGTGGAGCCGGCCCCGCGAAGCGGAGACTGGGGGATCTCGTGTTCCCGCCCCCTCATCGATGCCTTTGGCCATAATAACGAGACGATGTGCAGATGTTAAGATTATTAACTCGACCTCTTTAGTAAGGATGGTAGATCTAAATCTCAAATGAAGACTGTTGCTCGGCCTCACGGCGAGGATGGAGCATTTGTTAAGGAGTTCTTTCTTGCTTTTCCGGGAATTTGTTTAAGAGCAATTCACCGTGATGTCCGTGGAGTTATAATTACGGTGTATTGACTCAATTTTTAAGAATTTGATTTGCATGTTTAATTTTCTCGTGGATTTATTGAAAAAATCAAGTAGTGGATTAATCCCGCTGCGAACCCAATAATAATAATTTAGACGTGGATGACCCAACCATACATCACATGATTTATGTTAGAATCATCTAACATTCTCCTTTTCACGTGATACATGGGTTTTCATGATTTTGATCACATAAGACGCGTTAAAAAGAAAAGCATCCAAAGCCAGAACTTGAATGTAAGCGCCTTTTTCTATTTATAGCAACCTGTGGCCCAGGTAATTCATTACCAATAGAAAGCATCGGATGTGAATGAAACCACACGTGACACGGGCACCTCGGTATGGAAAAATGGTGATGCTCTCGTCTAGCTGATTAATTTACATGAATTGATGCATCGGTCATTGTACTTTATCTCACACCGAGAGGAGAAAGACGCCAGCAATGGTTGTGGCTCGGTCACGGTGTCCAGATGAGGTCTGTGACCCTTTTCTTTGATGGTATGTTTGAGTCAAGTGGAGTCGAGATAGTTTGATGTTTGAGTTCGACTAGGCTCGAATGTTTAAGGCTGGATACTCAAGTGCGTTTGATTGAGCTTGATTTTCAAGTTTGACCTCGATTTTAATGGGTTTTTTGACGAGCTTGACTCAACTAAGCGTTAGTTGAAGGTCATATGGCACTGTAAACTCGAGTTCGTGCTAAGATCTCGAACAACATTAATAAGAAAAAGGGAAATTTCAAAAGCAATCTCCACTTTTCATTTCAATAACTATTTGCATCCTGGATTTTAAAAATACACAATTAGTATCTGAGACTAGAATCCCAAAATCAAATATACCAATCTACCCTCAAACTCATGTAGACCCTATATTCCTCCCTCTCTTTGCTATGGCCCCACCACTGACCTCGACCAACACAGCATCACCGCTGACCCCAATTGAGCCCTATGTTCAAGTATCTCTCTCTCTCTCTCTCTCTCTCTCTCTCTCTCTCTCCAAGTCAAGTTTGATGCCGGTGGAGCTTGACGGATCGTGGCACAACTAGGGTGGTGATTGGCGGTGATGGCAACAACGCGGCTAGTGTCAGTGGCATCGGAAGGAAAAGGGCCGAGCAGCGGATGGGTCGGGGTTTTGGGCAAGTGAATTTTAAATTGTGGGTATACTTGAAAATGTAGGAGGGTTCGAAATGGGCACAACTTAGAATTCTAAATATAGGCTCTCATGTGGACATACATGTGCACACAACGCAAATGCCAGAAAAAAACCGAAAACAAATCCGCAGGTAAGAAGCGCAAAGCAATCAAGAGACACCGGTGAAGTCAACGATCAGCGATTCCGACAGAGCAAGTTTGGGCCAAACGTGATTAGAGCATTGTTCGGATCTCGGGATTGCTGGGATGTAAAACTTATAAAGGGTATCCTTATCTCTAAAGAAGATAAAGATACATGAGAGAATTGAGGGTGCGAAATGTACGAATACAGTACCGTCACGTTAAAATAATGAAGGCAATCATGGAGCACATCCAACAGGTTGGGAACAGGTCCACAGGATGGAGACGAGCAGCGAAGGCCACCGTAGGAGAAAATTGTATGATTTAAGGAAAGTCCCCACACCGGCGAGATCAACGATTGGCGATTGCCAAGAGGCATAAAGGAATCGGGGGCGAGGCAGGAAAGTACTAGTTTCGGAATTCGATTCCATGAGCACCGCACGCATACGTGAATAAACATAAAAGGAGCGAGAGAAAAAAAAACACAGAAAAGAACCGGGGGGGTGGTTCAGGCGGAGCGAGGACGGGCGACACGTGATGAGAGCAAGAGCACGACAAGATGTGGCCTTTTTCCGCCACTCCCCCACGCCGCTGCTGGGCTTTTTGTCTGGGCGCGCAGGTGGCGGAGCGACTTTTTAAAAGAAAAGAGGTAGCTCGCGACCACGCGTATCTGCTCTTTATCTTAAATTACACGTAGTTCCACCAACTGCATTTAATAATGACGACAGGCAGCTTTTTTCGCGTGGGGCCCCTCCGCCCTTTCTTCTTTTAATTTGGGGAAGAATTTCTTCCTTCCTTTCTTCCTTTCTTTCTTGGTGGTCAAAAGGGATTTTGGGCCAACCAAACCAAAGCAATGCATGATTACATGGGAGTCTTATTGATTCGTCATCGTTTAAAAGTCGCTTTTTATACGTGGCTTCTTCGGCCTCGCGTTGATGGGTAGGGTACTAAAAGGAACGGAGGTGGTGTTCTCTTGTTCTTTGTTCTTCTCCTGACCATCCAATGTTGACTTCTTGCGCAGGGGATGGGAGTCTCTAGCCGAGGCACTTTTTGGAGCCATACCGTGAGACTGGTGCTCTCGGAAGTACTCGCGTGTGAAGCATTGCTAGCCACACGGGAAGAGAGGCCAGAGGGCGAGGACGAAGTCCGTGTGCCTGCTCGGCTTCGATAGAAGATCGCCCGGGAAGCGGCTATCGCGACCCTATCCCTCCTCGAAGTGGCTCTGATCTCTGTCTGGATCTAGCGGCGCCTGGACAAAGGCAGTCCTGTATAACAATGTGTCGATTCGATTTTTCTAACACTTGACGGGACAATATAAGCTCCGATGGTTCCACTATGTGGGGAGGGTTTTTATTTCGATTACACAATTGATACGGTGTAATTTGTAGATTGTGTTGCACCATTGATGTACATCTCAGATATTTACCACCGTATGATATGGAAAATTACCGAAAAATCGGATTTGAATTTCCTCATGAAAATTACCCAAAAATTCTAATTTTTTAATTATTTTTTACTTTTTTTCCTTCGTCCTTGGTTGGCCATGGCGATAGCCAAAGATGAGCCATATGCGAGAGACAAGCTCACCCAAGGCCGACGAGGCTCGACCTCTTCAGATTCCGACGAGGTTGAGGACTCTGGTGACCTCAGGCGAGGCTTGAGCATCACCGGAGGTAGGCAATCTCATCTCTTGCCTATGGCTGGTAGATGAAGAAGGAAAAAGAAAAAGAAAGAAAAAAAATAAAAAATAAAAAATAATTTATTTTTTAAAAATATTTTTATTGGAACGAACGTTTCATTAGCAAAAGACTCGAGTTTGAGTGCTAAGAACTTAAGCACGACCTTTGTGGACCTGTGCCTAAGTGCCAAGGACCATAGCTAGAGCATTGGGGAATCGAGCACAACCTTTATGCACTCGGGCTCGGGTGCTGGGGCATTGGGTACATGTACCAAGGCTTTGGGTCTGACCTCGATGGACCCAAACGTGGGCACCCGGGACCCAAGCCAGCCTTGATTGGCCCAAGCTCAAGTGCAAGAGACTTGGTCTTGAACACCGGGGACCTGGGAATTAATATTGGTGTTTCCCTCTCAAAGAGTAGAGTTTCGGGTTCAAGAGCCGGTCATATTTTGGAAATTATTTTTCGATTTTTCAAAAAGGAAATCATTTTTCCGAATTTAAGCAAATGTTTTCTGTTAACTGAAAAAATATTTTCTGTTAACTTATTTTTCTAAGTGAATCAAATGCTGAAAAATGAGGATAATGTTTTCCGAAAAATATTTTCCACGAAATAAACGAAGTCCAAAGATATATTCGTCTTTTTCTAAAAGTTTAAGTTAGTTGAAGTTGACGCGATATAAACACTCTTTTTTTTAATGGAATCTGCTGCATTGAGATCCAACTCTTGTAGCGGCGTTTCAACTCTCTTTCTTAGTTAGCACTTTCGATGGGGTCTCGATGACCAGCTGGTCCATTTCGGGTCAAAAATCAATTCAAAAATGGCTTTATAATCAAATCAAGAGAACCTAAATCCGGTCATCGTCTTCACTCGATCTTAAATAGACTTTTAAGTTTTATTTTCAATCGACACTCAGGCAATAAAAAAAAAACCCCTATTTCCACTGAAATGGCTATGACCCCAATCACGCTCGCAAGTGACGATGGGGTGAGGACTTATTTGTACAAAATTCAAAAGTTTCACCATCCAATTGGAGTTTCACTTGATTTGCGACATACTTTTTCGAGTGAGATTTGGTGCGATCCCAGCTTAAATCGCGAAATTTTTTTTTTTTTTTTGGGTACCTTCTCTATACATTAGGTGCTACGTATCAAATCATGATAACACCTTCTTCAGATAACACCTTCTTCAGGTAATTGCCTAATATGCCTTCAAATAACAACAAAAAAATTTCTTGTCGTTCAAAAGAAGCAAAGGCAACTCCTAAAAAGTTATGGTCCGAATAAAATCGTTATTAATTGATCCCCACCAAAGAATCAGGCAAAAAAATAACAAATAAAAAAACCGAAAACACCAATATAAAACGCCTCACAAGCTCGCCATTCTCCCTTCCTCCCTCCCATACAAATGGCCGACGCCGTCGCTCCCACAGCCGATTCAACCCCCTCCACCGCCGCCGCCGCCGCAGCCACCTACTCCTCCGCCGCCAAGCGCCGCAAGGTGGCCGACCAAGACCGGGACCGCCCCCACCAGCCGCCCTTGCTGGCCGGGCTCCCCGACCACATTGCCCGCCTCTGCCTCGCCCGCGTCCCCCCTTCCCTCCTCTTCTCCGTCTGCCGCTCGTGGCGGCGCGTCATCTACGACCCCTCCTTCCCTCCCTTCCTCTCTCTCTACGCCCTCTTATCACCCTCTTCGCCCCAGGAGCCGTCGCCGACTCCGTCGTCCTCCTCGTCATCGCCGTCGCGGTCGCTCCAGACCGATCAGCACCCCCTGAACAACGTCGAGTTCGCCACCTTCGACCCGATCGCCGCCCGGTGGCATGCGCTCCCCCCGCCGGCCCCCGACGCGCCGCTCCGCCTCCTCGTCAGCCACCCCTCCTTCCTGTCCTGGCGCTTCCCCATCCAGACCGTCTCCGTCGCCGGGAAGCTCGTCCTCCTCGCCGCCACCGCCGGCAACTTCTTCCCGGCGCTATCGCACCCGCTCATCTTCGACCCGATCGCCCGGAGGTGGGCCTCGGGCCCGCCGTTCACCGCCCCGCGGCGGTGGTGCGCCGCCGGGGTCCTCGGCGCCGCCGTCTACGTGGCGAGCGGGATCGGGTCCCAGTTCAGCACCGACGTGGCGAGGTCGGTCGAGAAGTGGGATGTCAACACGTCCGGCAACAGAAATCCCGGCACGAGGAAGAAAGATGAGAGCGCGAATTGGGAGTGGAGGAAATTGAAAAGGCTCAAAGACGGGCGGTTTTGCAGGGACGCCATCGAGGCCGTCGGGTGGAGGGGCAAGCTGTGCATGGTCAACGTGAAGGGCCACGCCGCGAAGCAAGGGCTCGTCTACGACGTTGCCGCTGACGCGTGGCGGGAGATGCCGGAGGGGATGATCGGGGGCTGGCTCGGCCCCGTCGCGTCCATGGACGAGGACGTCATCTACGTCGTCGACGAGGTCAAGGGCGTCCTCAGCCGGTACGACGAGGGGCGCGACCGCTGGGACGAGGTCATGGCCTCGGAGAGGCTCCGCGGTGCCCAGCACGTCGCGGCCGGGGGCGGCCGGGTCTGCGTCGTGTGCGGCGGCGACGGCGCGATCGCGGTGGTCGACGTCGCTGCCGCCCCGCCGAGGCTCTGGGTGGTGGACCCGCCGGCGGCGGTGCAGGCCGTGACCGTCCATGTCTTGCCCCGGATGAGCGGCGGCGGCAATGGGCCGGAAAATTGGTGAATCAAGGACCGGCCGTCGGCGAGAGATTTTGCCTTTTCCTCTAGTTTCTTCAGATCGGATGAGTTTCCATCGAACGGGGGTAAAACGGTAATTCCAGGTCACAGATCTTTTTTTTTTCCCCTTCCTTTCCTCTTGTAGGGTTTCTTCATTTTTAAAATATTTTTTGGTGCCCCTTTTGTAATTTAAAAAAAAAGGCAGATATTTTATGAGGCCGAAAGCGAAAATTTGTCGTCTACCAGTGCGTGTATGAGAGAGAGAGAGAGAGAGAGAGAGATGAGGGAAGGAAACTATATTGTAATATGAGCAAAAGATGCAATGCCCATGGTACTGATGTTTTCGAATTCTTTCTCTTGTGGTCGGTTGCGATTTGATTTTGTTGAGATCTATCGCTTTCGAATTAAAAATGGTGTACAAATGCCATAAATAAATTTTGAATTATGCCTTCCATAATTTCAATATTGATTTTTTTTTTATCCGCACGATATGCAGTTTTGCGACTGAAATCTGGATAAATGAGTGGTTATCAACCGAAAAAATAGGGTTTGTGACAGCTATTTTCCAAGCATTTCGAGTGTAAAAAAAAAATTTGTACAATAAGATGTACGGATATATATAGATATAAATTATTATTTAATTATTTTAAGCTATATAAATAATTATTTTAAAAAAATTAAAATATTTATTTTTTGCGAAATAAATTGTACTAGTGAGGTCGCACGAAATGGTTGGAGGAGAGAGAGGCCAAAGTGCTGGTGGTGTAGCAGGTGGTTGCGTGCCTGTAAAGGATAAGATCGTGCGGCAGGGAATCGGGATGATGGAGGATGCGAACGGGGCCTCAAATTAATAATAAAGAAAAGCCACACATTATTTGGATTTAAAAAAATGTTTCCTCTTCTTTTTCCAATTTTGATAAGGGTCCAAAGACGGTGATTGTTTCTAATTTTCAAACCGCGTTCAATTTTAATGTCGTAACTTTGTAACTTTTCAGCTGATTACCCAAGTGTCGGGGAAATCCTACTTGGCATTAAAACTCCCGGCACTTTTGATGAGCCCCTTTTTTTTTTTTTTGGTTGAAGTCACGGCATTGGAGCGATGGATTCAAAAGTTACGGGATCGAAGTGGGAGCCAGCCGCGCGAAAGTTAGGACGCTTTCCACGTCTTTCCCCACGTGCTCTACAAATGTTTTTTAGCGATTCGTAAGGCAGAAGCATATTAACTCTTATCGTTAAGGGCAGTAGGCAGTTCATGTGCATTGACAGTCTGCGGTGGCTGTTTGGGCTACCAGCTTTATCGTCAGCTTTTCATATTAAATGTCGCTTTCTTGAGATGCAGGCTTAGCCGCCAAGAGTTTCATCAAATGCAGCACATGCAAGTTTCTCACCTTTGAAGATATATAGCATCTATAGGCTTCATACCCTAAGAAAAACCTCAACCTTAAGTTGAGTCTAAATCTTCTCAAAAAAAGTTTTGTCCTGGCTTAATTCTATGCTAAATTCTTTTTCTCTTGTAAAAAATTACATGTAACATCCCGAATTTCGACTCAATTTCCGGAAATCAATAAAACGAATCTTATTTGTTATTTCATTTCGTAAATCTCGCCCGGAGCTGATCACTCCTGGGATACTGACCGGATGGGAATGGCTAACTAGGATAACGGTACGTGGACCAAGGACCCGATCGTGGATGGGACATCAATTTCGAGAAACGACGAGGAAATATTATGGGCCAAGTAAATCGATTTTCGGAAGGCAACGGACTCGGTCCGACCGAGGCCAACGATGTACAATCGGATAGCAGGTGATTCTGCATGACCGAAAGTGTACGTGGTCGACCGGTCCCAAACTTAACCCGAACGATCGTTATCTTCGGAACTAGCGATAATTCCTCTCGTTCTCCCGTTAATCGAGGCCGTCACGACTCGGATAACCTTAGGTCGATACGCGTAACCCCTAAACAGTCGCCCGTTAGTATGAGATTCAGAAATGGAAATTTAACTAGTTGAATCGTGAAATTTGATCCGGACTTCGAGGTTGATTTTCGAGGGTTTACTGGTTTAGTTTCGCAAGGACGACGTCAATTTGGGTTGGCCATTTATATAGGGGTTTAGTCTGGTCGAAAAATGGAAATTCGGCCCGGAATCGGACAAAAGACGACTTTGCCCCTAAGCCTAACATAGTGTTCCGAATTTGGAGATTTTAGTGGAGATTTATTAATTAGTTTTTAAGTGGATAATGGGTCTTAAGTTAGTGGGATTAGTAATTACCTAGATGCCCTTCAATTATTGGTGGAGAATAGTTTCTAGCTATTAGATCTAGAGGTAGATTGTCTTGGACCTTGGATGTGTGACACTTGTCACCTAATCCCCAACCACTTCACTATAAACCCATCACTTCTTCTCTCTCTCCTCACTTTTCTTTCTCTTCAAGCCAAGATCATTTCTCTCTCTTCTCCCTCTCTCCCTCTCCATTTTGCGCCGGCCACCCCCTTCCTCCTTGCCGTCCCTCACGCCGGCCGCCGCCCGCCGTGGCCGTTCCGCCACCACCATCTCACCATCCCGCCACCGCCACTTCCTCTCTCTCCCTCTCACCGTTTCGCCGTCTCTCTCTCCCTTCCCGTGCCCCCTCTTTCCTCTCGGCCGTGGGGTTGCCGGACCACCCACCGCCGCCGTCCGCCGTTCCACCGCACGGGGAGCCACCGTCGACCACCTCGCCGACCGTTTCCTCTCTCTCTCCTTGGCCGTTTGGAGGCCGATCAACCGTGAGCCACCGCTTGGAGGCCGCCACTGTCCAAGCCGTAGCCGCCGTCCACCGCCGTTCCTCGGGAATCCGCCGCCGGCTTACCGTTCACCGGTAGTTGGCCGCCGTTTCCTGTCGCCTAGAACCCGAGTTTAAGTGAGTATTACCCCCTAAACCCTAATTAGGACGATTATGCCCTCTAGATCGGGATTAGGAGTTTTAGTGGTTAATTAGTATACTTGATGTTGGTGATAAATTATGGTTTGATCGGAAATTATTGGGAGAATGTTATTGGTTGTTTGAGGACTAATGGAAGTGAATTTGAGGATGAAATAAGGTTTAGTGGTGGCTGTCCAAGTGGCCAATCAAGGGATTAAGAATTGATTCGTTGTCGGATTAACTTGATTGAGGTGTTAGGATGGCCCGGGTGATTGATCATTTGGTTAGCATGCTTGAATTGGTTGATTTATATGCTATGGGAGTCAATTAGACCTTGCCACATCGCTTGATCGTGTGATCGAAATGTGCGGAGTGTGACTTGGGCAAATGAGTATGTTTAAATGTGATGAGCTTGAACGTATTGAGTTGTGTTGATTGGTGCTCATATTTATACCACATATTGCCCGAGCATGAGCATTCATGGCTGCGCATTACGTGTGTGCCGAGTGTGAGGCATGTGATGAAATTTGTGCGAGAATGCGGGTCTGCCATGAGCATGTGATCACGTGTAATTGCCCGTTGCGTTTGTCGCCGGGCTCAGATAAAAATTTGGGGCATGTGTGCCGTGTGATTACTTAAGGCCTTCGGGTCGGTTCCGTCTTCATGTACTTTGGAGCAAGACGATGCCCGGTGTGTCCGGATGACGACCAGTCTCATGTAGGTTTGGATCGTAAGAGATCGGTGTTGCGCCTGATGCGTTTAACGCGGGCTAGAGACACTGGGCCGGGGGCGTTTTTACGCTGGCCACGGAGTGTTGTGATTGGGCCAGAGGCCGGGCTAGTGAGCCGTGGAAAAATAAGATAATGAGTAAATTGTTAAGTATTAGATTATGTGGTGGAATTGCTGGGCATGGTATGAGACGTGTCTGAGCGGTTCCATCTTATAATCCAAATACACGCGCATGTACTACATCGATGCATTGGCACGCATAAGAGCGCATGGACAGTTGTGATCGTTTGTGATACTCGGTGATGAGTGTGTGATCTAGCATTTGAGAGCTTGAGCATGCGTATGACGCAAGTGTGGCTGTGCATGCCGAGGATGTGTTTGATCATTATATTAAATTGCCTAACCTGCAGGGTCGACGGTAAGTACGATCTGGGCCCGAGAGCCTAGGTCAGTGATTGTTGCTTGATTTAGTTTTGTTCTCGTCGGGAGGTGCATGTTAGCCTAGTTTAGGTTTAGTGGGTTTTTACTTGCTGAGATTCGTCTCACGGTTGAAAAACCCAACCTTTCAGACCCCAGACCTTGACGATGCCGCAGGAGCCGGAGGCGCCGGTGCGACATGGGATCCCTCAGCATTTGGAGCATATCATGTCGGTTCACCCCATAGGGAATGGGGAGATGTATTTGAGACACTATACCCTAGTTGTAGTAGATGTAGGGACCACCCATTACGAGATGCACGAGTATGTAGCTTGGTGCTTTCGAGACCGGTTTGGGGAGGAATATGGACCCCTTCGTTCCATGGACGTTCCGTTTACCGGGGAGGGTCAGTTAGACCCTCAGTGTCCCAATGGGGACATAGTCGATCCCGATTCAGTGATAGAGGTGAGTTGGGAGATCGACGAGGGACCGGAATTAGGAGAGGAAGACGAGGAGCTGGGAGGAGTAGACTTCGAGCCTGAGATCGTGGATCCGGCCCCGGAGCCGATGGAAGTGGAGGTCGAGGAGCCGATGGAGGTTGATGAGGACCCGGAGATGGAGACCGCGTCCGAGGCAACCAGTTCAGACGAAGATCAGGAGTTTTCCGAGAGCTCATAGGAGGCGTCGAGTTTAGACCCCGACTGGGAGCCCTAGGATAGATTCCCTCTCCTAGTAGACCGAGGACTGACACTTTTTGAGACCTAGTCCTCCTTAGCCACCTTTCCCTTTTTGACCAGTGTAGTGGCCGTGGCCCGCTTTTGTTGTTTGTATCTTGGGTCTGTGTATTTGGTTTGTAAATGGATATTGTAAAAGCTTTTGCGTATATATGAAAATGTATATTTTGTATTCGGTAATTTCTGTGATGCTATCCTTGTTCTCATATTGTTCTATGTCTGGGTATTATTATTATTCATTCTGCTTCCGCTTGTGTATGATCTCTGTGTTGGGTGTTGGGTCGACGACGCTTCCTGGGACGTCGCACTCGTAACGACCCAGAGGAGGGATGTGGCGCGTCGCGGAGGGCGCGGGGCGTGACATTACATATTTTTATTTGAGTCCCGAATACATTCTGTTAACCCTTTGTCGACAATCGAGAGATAGAAAACTCTTTGAGCATGAGCTGTTCCAACATTCTGAGCGCAGGCTCTCCAAACGGAAGAGATGGAAGACTCCCGAGCACAAGAGATTGAGGATTGAGTGCGACATCGAAGATTTCCAGATGAGATGGAAGGATGACTCTTTTAAGAGTAAGAGAAATTGTAGAAAGCCAACCCCGAGTACTCTAGTTTTATCCAAATTTCAGATCTAAGAAGATGTCTTGGATATGATATTTGGAGGAAAACTATAGCAATCACGTGAAAACGCCACGTAAGATCACTAAAGGCGATTTTGAACGGAGGGTTAACATGATAGATATCTGACTCAAGTAAAAGTTTGCGATCTTTTATAAAATAATTTTTTTTAAAGTAGAACCGGAATAGGACCAAAAGTTTGGGGCAATTAATAAGACTAAAAAAGTTCAAAATGGAATTAGGATTGGCACTACAATTAGAGATATTTTAGGGTATTAGGCCGGCATTTATATGGCTTGGCTTCTACTCTAAATTGACAATAACACATTGTTATCTCGTCTTTCCTACTTTTAAATATTTACTCTTTTTATTTACTTGGTAGGAGAAAAAGTTCTCTTTAATTTTTATTTCTTATGCCGTGCAACATATGTAATTATATAATAATTGCAATCTGACAAAAAAGAAATAATCGTAAAAATTTCAAAGGAAATGAGAGAAAAAGAGCCCCTCGAGTGGGACTCGTTTCAAAATTTTGAACCCCAAAAGGGGAATTAAAAAAGAAAAGAGAAAAAAGGCTAAAATGGGAAGAAGGAGCTAGGCAATGTGGACCGCCATGCAGAAGTAGTTGAAGGCCATTATTTTATGATTGAATGCAATTCATTGAATTCTTCTTTTGGGATTAATAAATTGGAGTGTCATATGTTTCAAGCGACAACGGCATTTATAGCTTGGGTGGTTGGAGACTTTTCCGCAATAAATGGGCGTAAAATGCTTGTCATTATAATAAGGGGTGATACCATCAAAAATCTCAAATCGGTATATATGTAATAAATTTATCAAAAATTAAATTTCGGATAATAAAAAACCTCAAATTGATATGCACGGACACCATGTCACATGTGTACCAGTTTAGGGTTTTTGGTAATCCAAAATTTTGTTTGAGGTAAATTTGTCATAAATGTATCAGTTTAGGGTTTTTGATGAAAAAATTAATTTGAGATAAATTTATCACATGTGTATCGATAGGGGATTTTCGTGATATTAACCTATGTTGGGTCATTACTTATTATTCTACAATTTAGCAAGTTGGGGTTATTTATGTAATTGTACAAGGCTAACCCTAAGCTTATAAATACTTTTTTTAATCTCAGTAGAAAAACATTATCTCTTTTATCAACAACATGATATCAGAGCTCAATATTCCTACGCGAGAGAAGACGCGCCAAGGTGTCGTTTTTGCTGGTTCTCCTAGTCAGCCGTGCCAAGGTGTCGCTTTTCTTGGTTCTCCTGGTTAGCCGCGCCAAGGCGTCTTCTTCTTCTTCTTCTTCTTTTCCTACTTGCTGTCCAAGGCGTCGTCTTTATTCTAAAATGAAGAGAAGCGAAACTAGTGTCCCATTGATGTCAATGCCCGTAAAACACTGCTATCCCGTGCTATTCCATTGACATCAAGGCCCTCGCTTCAACCAAACGGTGTGTTTTGATTTGTGATGAGTTGTTTGTAGTAATGTGATAATTAGATCACAAAGTTGTGGTGGTTTGGGTGAGATTCGTGTATGCTTGTGGTGTTGTCATTGTGGTTGCCGGCTAGTCAACTAGGTTTTAGATAGTGGACTAATAGTAAGTTTGAAAAGCAAAAGTTTATTTGAATCTCACCCTCTAGTGCTCAGTGGTGTTGTGATAGCTTGCGGTATTTTATTCTTAGTTTATGAATATGTCTACTGATCCAGTAAGCTCTCCATCTATTGTTTTGAGGGTGCTTCCTCCTAATGTTACTCCTAGTTCAGAATCTTTTGGTACCTATTACAGTGGTACTCATGGTATGACAGGCTTACATACTGCCTTGGTTAAGTTGGATGGTACTAATTATCTTACTTGGTTAATGGCTCATTCTATTTTTATTTATACTAATCGCCAATCCAGATGGCTTGAAGAAGAACCACCTGCAGATCTGGCTAATCAAAAAGAATAGAATGTCACTAATGCTACATTGCATACTCTTTTATGGGAAAGTATGGCTAAATCTGTCTACCATCTTTTCATAGATTGTGCGATAGCCCATGAAGTGTGGACAAAATGTGCGTTTCTCTATTCCAGACAGAATAATATGAGTCGAGTTTGCAATATGTGGGAGGCTTTATTTGAAGCTAAAATTGGTGATGCTGTGTTTGCAGAGTATCATGCTCGTTTTTCGTCTTTGTATCAACGTCTCAAATCCTACTTTCCACCAGCTATCACGGTTACTCAGATGTAGCAACGAGAAGCGGACACTGTGGTAGTCCTCTTTCTACGAGGTCTTGGTCTAGATCACAGTGCTCTTCGGTAACATATTACTTCTCTTGGTTCTCTACCTTCCATAAAAGAAGTGTACTCTCGGGCCGCTCGTTAAACTTCTAGTCCCAAAACTTTAGCCATATCAAAAAGTAGTACTATGGTGGCTCTTGGTGGTCAAGAAGCTCGTGGTCGTGGCAATGGTCGTTGAAATTGGAATTCAGATGGTTTTAACCATGGTTGTGGCTGTGGTGTTCAAGGTTGAGGTGGTCCTTGTAATGGTGGTAATAGTAGTTGTAGAGGAGCTCGTGGGGGTCACTTTTGTACTCATTGCCAGCTTAAAGGACATACTGTTGATTATTGCTATGACGTCCATCCTGAGTTACGGGGTCTAAATGCTTCTGTTGATACTGAGCCTTGGTCTCCTTTGTCTAGACTTCCTTCCGGACAGAGTATGGTGAATTTAACTTGTGCAGAATATGATGAGCTAATTAGGGCACAACATCTTGGTGTTCTTTCGGGTCCCGTTGCTACTTTGGCATAACACAATGATTCTACTTGTCTTTTGTCCACTATGGCTACTTCTCGCCCTTGGGTTATTGATTTGGGTGCCACTTATCATACAACTGGTGCTTCGAGCCTTCTTACCTCTACCTCGTCCATTCCTTCAACTTTAGTCACTTTGGCAGATGGTTCTCGGTCCAAGGTGACAGGTTCAGGTTGTGTATCATTAAGTTCTTCTATGTCCTTACCGACTGTTTACCATATTCCACACTTCTCTTATATTTTATTGTATGTCAGTTCTATTACCCATGATCTTGACTGTGGTGTCATCTTTTCTTCCTCTTCATGTGTTATTCAGGATCGTAAGACTGGACGCTGAATAGGTGGTGAGCGTGAGGCTCGTGGATTGCACCTTTTGGACCCTGAGATTATTGCTGACGCTGTTACCGTTCAGAGGAAAGCTATGGATGATTCTTATCGATTACATTATTGCATCGGTCACCTCTCAGCAGACATACTCCGACATTTTCCCTTTATGTCTAGTTCTAGTCTTCAGTTTGATTTTGAAACATGTCAGTTGGGTAAGCACCATTGGGTGTCTTTTCCCTCTCATGTTTTGAGTTGTGCATCTTAGCCATTTGAATTAGTTCACTCCGATGTCTGGGGTCCTAGTCGAGAGTTTTCATTTGGTTTTTGTTATTTTGTCACTTTTATTGATAATTGTAGTCATATAACTTGGTTATATTTAATAAATGAGCATACTTAAGTGTTTTAATCTTTTTGCCATTTTTATAATGAAGTTCGTACTCAATATGGTTTTCCTGTTAAGTGTTCGCGTATAGACAATGCTCGTGAATACTTTTCTTCTTCTACCTTTATTCCATTTCTTGCGTTGCATGTAATTTTACATCATAGTTTTTGTGCTCACACTTCGCAACAAAATGGGCATGTTGAATGAAAGAATCGTCATTTGTTGGATCTTGCTCGTTGTCCACTTCTCCACACCCATATGCATAAGTCATTCTGAAGCTATGCTCTTCTTACAATATGTCATCTTATTAATCGTCTTTCGTCCTCCGTGTTGAAGGGAACTTGCCCTTATGCTTTTCTTCATCCTGATCGTTTTTTGTGGTATGTTTGTTCTCATATTTTTAGGTGTGTTTATTTCGTCCATTTTTTATCTCCTCGATTGGACAAATTGTCACATCGTGCTGAAAAATGTGTATTCGTCGGTTACTATCGTACTCAAAAGGACTATGTCTCTTATAATCCTACTCGTCTTCGGGAGTATATTTTTGCTGACGTGACGTTCTTTGAGGATTAGGCATATTTTGGCAATGTTTCTTCTCAAGCGCCATCAACGATAGATCTTTTGCCACCTTCCGCATCTTATCAGTCATTGCAGTTGACTCCAACTGTATCGCCTACTACTTCTCAGCTAGAGCCATTGCCAGTTCCTTCTACTGATGGCTCACCAGATTTAGGATTACCTACACCAACTCCTATTCAGGTGTATACACATGGTCCTTGCTCTATTTGGGGTCATGCCTCTCTACTAGCGGACGTTCCACCACCACCTCTGGCCCCGACTTTTGACCCTCTTCCACTAGCTCATGTTGATTCTCTTATTGCTCAATGTACTCGATCTTGGTATCCTCTTTCTCATTTTGTGTCTTATCATAACTTAACCCCTAAGATGTCTCTCTTTTTGTCATCACCTGCATACGTATCTATGCCCAATAGTATATAGGAGGCCTTGGCCCATCCAAGTTGGGCTCGTGTTATGAAGGAGGAGATGCCTGCATTACATTATAATAAGACTCGGGAGCTGGTCCTTTTGCCTCCTGATAAACAATTGGTGGGTTATCATTGGATCTTTATCATCAAATACTGTCTTGATGGTTCAGTTGAGCGCTTAAAGGCGTGTCTTGTTACGAAGGGCTATACTCAGACTTATGGTAACGACTATGATGAAACTTTTTCTCTAGTGGCCAAAATTCCTTTTGTTCGCATCGTTATTTCTTTGGCTGCCCGGTTTAAGTGGACTCTTCATCAGCTTGATGTAAAAAATGCATTCCTTTATGGTGATTCTCACGATGAGGTTTATATGGAGGAACCACCTGGATTTGTTGCTTAGGGGGAGAAGGTGTGTCGGTTGCGAAAAACCCTCTATGGACTTAAACAATCTCCTTGTGCTTGGTTTGGCCGCTTTAGTGATGCGGTTATTGCTTTTGGCATGCATTGGTGCATTGTGGATCATTCCATGTTTAGTATGTCCTCTTCTTCAAAGGGGTGTGTTATTCTTGTTGTTTATGTTAATGATGTTCTTATTACCGGAAGTGATGTTGAAGATGTACAATAGCTTAAGCAGTTTTTACAAAAGGATTTTAACACTAAAGACCTGAGTCATCTTCGATATTTTCTTGGCATAGAGGTTGCCTATGCCAATGGCACTATTGCTCTCTCTCAGCAAAAGTATACTCTTGACATTCTTAAGAAGGTGGGCTTGCATGACGCTAGGCATGGTGACACATCTATAGACCCTGGGGTGAAACTTGATAATGAACATGGACAACTTCTTCATGATCCAGAGAAGTATCGCCGGTTAGTAGACAAGTCAAATTACCTCACTATTACTTGTTCAGATGTTTCATTTGCTGTTAGTGTAGTGAGTCAGTTCATGAGCTCTCCCCGTAATCAGGGTCATTTGAAGGGAGCCGTCCTACAGATAGTTCGCTATTTGAAGGGAGCTCCGGGTCAAGGACTTGTGTTCCATAATCAGGGTCATCTTCATATAATCGGTTGTTTTAACCCTAAGTCTTTGGAGGTGACAGCATATTCTAATGCCGATTGGGCCGGTTGTCCTATGGATCGCCAGTCTACTTTTGGATACTGTGTCTTTATTGGTGGTAATCTTGTGTCATGTAAAAGTAAGAAACAATTAGTTGTTTCTCAATCTAGTACAGAGGTCGAGTATCGTGCTATGGCTAATGTTACAGGTGAACTTCAATGGGTCCGAATGTTGTTAGCTGAGATTGGACTACTTATGACTGGATCATCTACTCTTCATTGTGATAATCAACCTGCTGTTCACATTGCTATCAATCCCGTGTTTCATGAGCGGACGAAGCATATAGAAGTGTATTGTCATTTTGTTCGGGAAAAGGTGAATTACGGTGATATACAGTTAGTGCACACACGTTTTGAGAAGCAACTAGCAGGCATTTTCACAAAACTTCTTCGACATGGACGGGTTTCATATATTTGCCACAAGTTAGGTGTTTTTGATATGCATGCCTTGACTTGAGGGGGAGTGTTGGGTTATTACTTATTATTCTACAGTTTAGCAAGTTTGGGTTATTTATGCAATTGTACAAGGCTTAACCGTAAGCCTATAAATACTTATTTTAATCTCAATAAAAAAACATTCTCTCTTTTACCAATAACAACCTACATAATAATGATGACATTATTTATAAAACATATACATAATATAAGTATATATGTCACCCCATAGTTCGTTGTATCGCTCCGCCGACCAATTCCGTTGTTCTATTTTGTCGATATAATCGTAGTGGTTTATTAGCTCTTACAAATGTGCTTATTTTTGTAATTCGCATTGTTAATTTAAATTGACATTGGCGTGTTAAACCTAACTACTGATCCAGCATGATCGGTCAAAATGACATGGAGCCCACTAGTATCGAATTTAAAAACCTGAGTTTTTTAGTATATGAGGCACGGAGTGAGCGCGTGCGAGATTGAGTGAGAGCGGGTGAGAGTCATAGAGGTGAGTTGAGTCTAAGTAAGTTGTGAACCCCTTTAAGATCAATATTATTTTGGCTTTATCATTCTAAATCCATTTATGACCCATTTACCGAATATAACCAACCTATATAACAGTGCATGCCATCAAATATGGGTTA